>JAQIWN010000406.1:0-34649 GCA_034699025.1 Entomobrya cf. arborea Gr-Col-00668 | reverse complement strand
TGTAATACTAAACAATGCTGATGTCAAGATATTAGCAACCACAGACGCGTGTGGTTGCTATTTTTGTAGATGCACTAATCCCATGTCGTGTTACAGTGTTACATGAGCATCAACACTTGTATTATGATCCTGCGGGTCATTGTGGGTGAGATTTATTACACTTTACCCGCTGTAATCCACGAGCTCATCAATTAACCAGCATTGTAATACTAAACAATGCTGATGTCAAGATATTAGCAACCACAGACGCGTGTGGTTGCTATTTTTGTAGATGCACTACTAACATGTATTTTACTGCATTAAGCTCTCGTTATTCACAATGCCCCTCCATGATAGCGCGTACTAGAATTCTGTGGGTCTCGGTGGGTTAGTTTTAATATATATTACACCCGCTGTGTCCCACAAGCTGAGCAATGTGTCTACTTGGAACAGATGTAAAGTCAGAGAGACCATACACTTCACCATGTGTTGCATTGTTTTGAAATTGCAGTACAGGTTTTGCTGTTTAGATGTAATAGTGATTTTAAAAATTAAAACTTTGTGTTAGTAGTAAAACTGGTAAAGTTTTTTTCGTGTCAAGGATGGGAGGGTCAAAGAAATCTTGTTTTGCTCCAGAATATTATGCAGGGCTGCAAAAAATTGAACCGTATTGTTTAACTGACGACGACATGAAAGTTGACTTTACAGCAACAATACAACAGTTGAGAGAAAATAAACTGCTCACATTGGACAACCAGGCAATGCTGTTACGACCACCAAATTCATACAAGCCAACAAGTGAAGAAAAATTAAAGACGTTGTTAGCTAGTAAGGTGAAAGTTTTCTCTTATCACGTACAACGGATAAAATATGGGTACTACGAAATTAAAAGAGAAGAACACGAGGCTGTGGATGATAATGGAAAAGTGACAAATGTGATGCCAGTGAACAAACTTATATCTGACGACTTGAAAATTGATGTGTAAGTACACTGTACAGATGTACCATACTCTGCTCTTTGTTTTGAATTATAATTCAAAAAAAACTTTTTTACCATTAACTTTTTGATTGTTTGTTTGTGTATTCTAGAGACACGGATGAACAAATTGCGGAGGTCGAAGTCCAGTTTTGGAATACAGTGGTTGAGGAGCCTAAAACTGTAGCTGATGAAGACCAGGAAGATGAAATGTTTGAGGACAAAGATGATGACTATGGTAGGAAGAACCGTAATAAAAAATCAGTATCAAAACAAACTCCTGGAGGACGACGTCACCAAAAGCGAGCCGTTTTTGACAAATGCAAAGCGATGGCGGAGAAACAGGAGGGAGAATATGAATACATGAAGTTTTTGGCTCTTTACGGATCCGACAATGAAGGATCTCTTTACGACCCCCGTTCAGACAAGTTTAATATGTTGCGATTTCCAAACCTTCTTCCACAAGTGACACACAGATATTCGGAGACAGTCTCTGGTGTAACAACGCCCATGCTTTACATTGGTAAAAAGTTTGCACCATTTCCTGTACACGTTGAAGATAATGAAGCGTGGTCGATTAACTACCTTCACAAAGGGAGTCCAAAGATATGGTACATTGGTTTACATATTTTTAAATCACAGCATCATGCAAAAGTTGTCATTATGAAGTTTTAATTTAAATAAATTTAATTTCAGGTATGTTTTGGATGTTTCTTGTGCGCGTTTTTTCGAAAACGCAGTCCAAACGGCACTGGAAACTCACATTCGTAAGACCTGCAGTGGCTGTCCATGTATTCTTAGGCACAAGGGCCTCCTTATCCATCCGTCAATATTGGATACAAAAGGATATCATGTCAAAAAGGTGAAAATAATACTTAATTTCTTCTTCCTAACTTATTCCAGCTGTGTAATTTCTTGCTTATGCTTATGTCTTTACTTTACTAGATTGTGCAGAGGGCCGGGGACATTGTAGTATTACCTCCCAGATGTTACCATTGGGGTGTGAACACGTCAGATAATATAGCTGAGGCGATTAATTTCACAATGCCAGACTCACTCTCTTTCGGATATCTTGCCATTAGCTGTCCGAAAAAGGTCAAGGAGCATCCAATTTTTTCAATGGAGTGGTTCATTTGGTCACGAGAACCTGAAAAGTGAGTCGAAATCGTCAAAATTAAGTTTTAAAAAAATTGTGGTGCGATTAAAAACATTGCTATTGGTTTTGAAGGTTTGCTGACTATGTTAATGGGAAAATGATGGTGCAAGATCCGGTTTCACACTATAACTGTTTAGTCCCTCCCCCCACAATAACAAAGACATTGGACGAAGATAATGTTGGATTACACGCAAGTGGCATTTCCCAAATTTTGGCGGCTAAAAACCAGGATGGACAAGACTGGTTGTACATCAACTCTGCATCCGGGTACACGTGGATTTTGAGAACAGTGGCTGAGAGCTTGTATTGGAATACACCGCATGGACAATGGCCTGTCATTCTTAGGGATGAAATTTTTACAATGCACCCGGAAATTATCAAAAAATTTCCAGATATTAGTGATTGTTTGCAGAAAGGAGACGTTAGAGGATCCGACAACCTTATTAATTCAGCTTTACGAGTGGATAATGATGACATTGACATGGTGAGCCAATAACAAAAAATACATTCACTCTGGGCATTGCAAATAAATTTTCATTCACTGATTTTATTCTTAATTTCATTCTTGAGGATATTCACCATCCCCACTACGAAGATGTAGACACTGAAGAGCATGTAGGAGACGTCACTGCAACTGGTTCAGAAACTCCTTCTACTCCCAAGACACGTAAACCAAGGCGGCTGAAAGAAAAGATTCCTTGGGACCAAGTTGTTAATCCCCCCTGTCCACATTGCAATAAATCCTCAAAAGAATTCAGCAGTAGTTCACATTGGCGTCGCCATCTCCAAAGCTGTGCTGGATTAAATAAAACACCCTGTCCTACTTGCAATAAGCCTATAAGAAGAGATGACCTGACGAGGCATATGAACAGACATTTTAAAAATCAATACAAGGACCAAGGAACACTGCGACAACAACTTGACTGGTGATTTATTCTGTCGCTCAACTTTAACTGTGTAAATGTAAATGTAAAATTAAAACATGTTTTAAAATGTTGTTATAACTAATATGCTAATAAACCATAAATAAATCCTCATAAAATGTTAAGAATTGATGGGTAAGGATTGATGTACCCAGCCGACGCCGTGTGACTATAACCTCTTTTCATCCATATGAAGTAATATACGTGCACAAGTTCCGTCATGTTTGCTTGAAAAGTCTAAACGTATTAGAGCACATGGTTGCAGGAAGCTTGTAATATGTTAGTGAAAAGCAGGCCGTTCAGAGGACTATAGTCATCATGTCTGGAGTTGGAACAACAGAGGCTCGTAAGAAAGTATCATCAATTAAAAAAAACTTTCAAGTTTCTTTTCAAACTGTACGAAATGCGATTCGTAAGAAGAAAGCAAATATAAACCAAGCTCGGGATTTGACTAAAAGTACATTATGTCAGATTTGTGGAGAGTATATTTCAAAGTCGCACTTTAGTAGGCATACGGACATTCACAAAGATAACTTTTTTAAGTGTGCGGACAAAAAGTGCGGAATTGAAGTATTCAAAACAAGAGACGCATTAGATTATCACAGAGATCACGTCCATAGAGAGAAAAAATTTCCATGTTTGTATAATTGTGGTCGAAGTTTTTTATTTAAAAGTACAAGAACACGACATCACAATTGCAACCGCATAGAAAGAAGACAAGAAAAGCGCTGTCCACATTGTTGTCACAGATTTAAATCGACCAAGGAATTCAACAATCACACTGCCAAACCCTGCGGAGGAACATTACAACCGGTAAAAGTTCTGACACTTTCTGGTCAACTTGAACCCCTTAATCTTCCAGGGTGCTTTTATTTTTTCATATATTGCAGTAAACATGATTGTTTTTGTTTTGATGATTTCTAGGAAGACGAACCTTGGAACAATATGAAAACCCCGACATCAACCCGACATGATAAAGATGACGACGACACTACAAACATTGAATCAGCTGTAGCTACAACGACATCTAAAACTCGCTTACGAGGACGGCAAGCCAAAGTCCTTGTTCAAAAAACTGGAGAAATTTTCTCTGGACCAATCAAACGAAGCCACCAATCTACTTCTCCAGTCTCATCATCACCTGCCAAAAAAATTGCTACCAATTTGGATACCAGCTCAATTGTTTCTGTTCTCGAGAGTCGCGTTGAGGACGAAAAGGCGGATGGTAGTAAAGT
This sequence comes from Entomobrya cf. arborea Gr-Col-00668, assembly GCA_034699025.1. Classification (NCBI taxonomy): domain Eukaryota; kingdom Metazoa; phylum Arthropoda; class Collembola; order Entomobryomorpha; family Entomobryidae; genus Entomobrya; species Entomobrya cf. arborea Gr-Col-00668. Next base: position 30,380 of record JAQIWN010000406.1, on the reverse strand, counting down.
ACCAATGGAACTAGCCGGCGGCAGGGTCAAGAATTTGATTCCAGTTGAAAGCAACAACGACTTTGAAGATCAATATGAAGGTTTGGTTAATGTATTTTCTCCTAGCCAGATCCCAGCAACTCAAGAATCTGCCAAGATTATTATTGCTAGTGGAACTTTAAACCGTGAGACTGTCAAGAGCGCTGTCGCTGTTACCGATCAATTCAAGCCACCAAGGATTATTTCACCACAACCAGTAGAAGCCTCAAATTTACCAAATCTGAGCCAACATTATCTTGAAAGCATTAAAGAAGGTGGACAAAGGCAAGCGTTGGTAGTACATGATGTGAAACTTAATTTTCTGTACGAGCTTTGGGGGTTGTCTAACGACAAATTGAGCATTCAAGAAAGCCAATACAACTTTAAAGAAAAAGAAATTTTAATCTTGGACAAAGTATCATGCTTTTTTCTTGGAGTTTACGATTCGACGAGTTTGAAGGAATTGATTCCTTTTTTGAAGCAAGAACCCCATCTTCTGATTGGTCACTTTGTGGTTGGGGTTATGATTATGGAGTACTGTCTAAAGTCATCGATGATGTCTTCAACAATGGATTACGAGCAAGTTCTACAGTTTTGGAATACTTGCAAGATGGAACATCTTCCAGCAACCGATTTTGTAACTTCGATTGCATCGTTTGTAATGCAGGTGGCTTTGCAGCTTGATAAAGATAGACTTTTAGATTTACAAACAATTCCACACACAATCCGAAGAAATTTAGAACTGGAACCAAGGAACATGTCGAAATGTTTTGCAATGAATCTACAAAATATTATGGATTCTTTAACTAAACTTTATCATAAGGATCTAACTACCAGCGACTCGCTATGTTTCAATAAAAAATTAAATTTACAAAGGATTTCGCGCATTTGGTTAAACATTGCTTCGGTTGCAGTTTTCCAGCGTACCTCCAATTGCTCTGGCTCAATTACTGATGATATTCTTGCTCGAGATTTAAAAGTGCGCACGTCTACAGAAAACTACTTTACTGTGTGGATTGGGAAGCATCCTTATCAAGTCCATCTTCATGAAATGATGGTGAAAGCTTACGGAACAGGCACTCCTAACGCTCAAGACACAACAATCAAGGCAACAAATAAGGACATTGACCTACTCATCAAACTCGTCTACAACATCAAACTGCCAGACAACTTTATTCCTACACCACTAACGTTCAGTCTCTATGAAATGGCGATGCAGTTAAAAGTGATTGACATGTGGAAGTTTCTTTTCCAAGACATTTCGTACAATCAAGTATGGAAGCTTTACGACAATCAACAGCACCTCGTTCTTCTCCGCATTTTCATCAATGTTGGACTGAAAGCCTTTTTCCAACATCTTGGACCTCAGATACAAGATTTCTTGAAAGAGTCCACCAACGCCAGGAAAATTCTCAAGACAATGAACGCTCAACAAGTAAGATTCCTCTTTGGCCAACCAGCGATAATCAAGGATCTCAACGTTGTTGACCTCAACAAGTATCTAATCATTTGGGCTTTTGAAAAATGTGACATGACAGTGGAAGACAATGAAGACATTGCAGTTGATGAAGAGGTGGAGGAAAAGTACTTTGAAGTAATGTCACTACTCGGCAAGAATCAAATCGACTACAATACAAGCGCCGAATTGAAGAAACAAAAGTACTATCCTCTGAACCTTATCTACAAAGGTTTTAAGAGCTAGACAACTAGACATGTCGTGTAGAATTACCCTGTCAAGAAATAAAATTTGTAAAAGACAATGAAATTCATCTGTTAAAGTAAAATTACTGACCCGTTTTTTATAAATATGCAAAATTGTACATGCAAAATAATCAATTTATTCTTTGAAATTGCAATCAAAGTCTTAATATTAATTCCACCATCAAATTACATTTCCACATCCCCCCGTACTAAAAATATAGATCCTTTAATATTAATATTTAATAGGCTTACTTTGTTCATTTTTCAATCTAAAACGATTCCCAATTACTCACATTGCAATTTTATTCCAAGAAAACCTTATCAGAATTTTGAAACCTTTCCAACCAAAAGTTGACTATTTAAATGGTAAATTAATTTAGTTTTACTTTAAATAAGTGTATAATTCGCCTCATAAGAATGACTCGGAATTCCTTTCACAGATGCTGGTAAATTAAAAATCTAAATACTTTGTATCAGTGCATTTTTATTACAACGTGTCACTGATTTTTTATTGTTATCATAAGCACTACTCACTATGAAATGCCTTGTTGCGTCACGTTTAGTAGCAATCTGTTCTAAAACTTCTTATTAATTCTAAGAAACACAAAAAAGGTTTACCTACTTTGCATTACACTTTGAACTTAGTTTATGACGTACATTAATGGGAGAAAATCATAATGTCTATAGCAATCAATATACTCACAACAATTATTTCACTTTGCCCCATTTTAACTAGATCGGTTCCAAGCTTAGATTTATAAGTTCTCCACCATGCACTAAAACATTAAATTTGTTTTTGATCCGATACTAAAAGTACTTAAAAATACTTTCCTTAAAGGAAGTAAGAAAAAAAGCGGTAATGTTTGAACGCCATTAGAAAACATACCACACTGACGTACACTGTAAAATGGTGAACAGATGGGAAGTTGTCATTAAAAACTCACATGTCACAATTAAAACAATTAATTTCTGAATGCTATCGGTGTTGTGACAGTGGTGCTAATTACCAATCGCAAGTTTAATCTATTCATCAAAATCGTGTTTGCTGTTTGTCATCTTAATTACAAAAATCTTAATCTAAAGTTGAAGTTATTATTTTTTAATTTGTTCATCACGTCTCTTGAAATGGATCCATTTAGAAGTATCTCTTTATCATCACATTGTGGCAAAGATGAAATCGAAGGGGGTGAAAAAAGTGCAGAACGACGAGATAAGAAGACAAGTGAAAAAGTGGAGGACAAAAGAAGAGAATCTTCAAAGAAACGAAGTCAAAGCAGCGATAGAACAAGTGGTAGCAAGAAACCTAAATTGCAATCAAACGTGTCGACTTTAAAGAAAAACATATCATTGGATCCATCCAACGATACCTTGCCCACTACTGATGATCATAATACCTCTAAACCAATTAACAACACATCTGGTAAAAGAAACAGCAGCAGCCCTGAAACTCTCTCTGGACAACCTGTTACGAAAACCGTAGCTAATGATCAGTTAAAATTACTGGACGATTGTACCCATCCTGTTACTGCTCCAGTTCTTGTTCCTATAAACATTAAATCAAAAGCGAGTCCTGGTAGCCCTTTTAAGCCTCCAGCCCTTTCCAGTCCTCAGCAACCTTCAATTCTCTCTGCTTCTCATACATTCCATCAAACTAAATCATCAGTTTATCAGGTGGGACAGTACAGCTCTGATTTTTTAATCATGACGTGGGGTATTGAAACTGAAGAAGGAGGTATTGCGACCTTTAGAAACGAGCTACAACAAATGGACAAAACCCTAAGAGACAAGTATTTGGGATATTTGGGTGGCGAAATGAAACTGGAAACTTCAAACGAGCTTGTTGAATTTTGCAACCGGTTCCCGACAACATTTTCTGGCTTATTTGTTCTAGCAGTATTGATTACGGATTATTGTTTTATTGCGGCAACTGAAGAATTGGTAAATTTGTGTATATCGAACAAACTCCTGAATCCAGATTTGAAGACTGTTTGTGAAAAAGCTTCGCTAATGCAACTTGAGAAGTATGTACGCATGAATCCACAAGAAGTTGCTGATGATGAGAGTAAGATCCCAGCAGAGATTTGGAACAAGATAAATTTTGGGTTTATTAATGATGGTCTATTAGAAGTTCGAAATGCTGTTTCAAGATTTGAATATGGGAGTTTAATAGATCTGTCGAAAGCCATTTTAAACATTGCAGTTGTTAGTGTCGATACATCTACCATTGTCAACGCATGTGCATTTAAACGGCGAAGCAACCTTGCTTTGTATTCCCCTAAATGGAAGCTAATGGACATGGAAACGTCAATTTTTAAGAGACTTTTAGACTTGGATCTCAGTAACGAGGAGAATGTTTTATTATTTTTTTACCTGAAGACTACAACTGATGGAATAATTCCAATTAAGCTGCACGAAGCGGTTGTAAAAAGATATGGTGATGGCAAACCAGACCCGGATGTTTTAATAAGTGGAACAAAAAATGACAAAGATGTACTAATCTCGTTACTTTATGAGCCTGATCAATGGGAAAGTACTTTTAGATCATGCATTTCGTTTTCAGTTTATAAAATGGTGGCTCAACTCAAAATTAAAAACGCTTGCGAATTCGTGTTTCGTACCAAAGATCGTGATGAGCTAGGAAAAATGGGAAGTTCGTTGTTATTTCAAATTGACGTCACTGAGAGAAATGAAGACCAAGTCAAAAAAGCAAAATTCAAAACCGGAGATGAAGAACTTACTGAGGACGAGTTGTTGCAGATTTTTGTTAATTTCCAAAATCTGACAGAGGAAGATTTAAAGTGGGTCAAGTCTTGCACTAATTTTGGATTAAATGAGTATGATTGGTATAGATTGTTGCTACGTTGGTGTTATTATCATACATTAAAACTTTCGCCAACTTCACTGTACGTCTATGACGAAAGAGTTGATACAAAGTTTAAGCGTCTGAAAGAAATTCTTAATGTGGAGCATATGTACGAATATTGGTCCCTTATGAATTCCCAGCGCTATTTACTACGCGAAATTATTTGTGCTACTGGTAAGCATCTAATGATTAAAAATATTTAAGATTAAAGGTCAATGAAAATACAAAATTTAGACATTAATGGTATCAATGCTTATTTATATTTACAGTGAAGCAAAATGCCAGTTAAAGCTGTTATTGCTAATCCATGAGCCTACAGGAGTGGCAGGAAAACTCATGTACCAAAAATACAAATCTAGCGGAAACTGAAACGGATTTTTTTTTAATTTTTGTCTTGCTTTACTGTATTCAAGAAAGGGAGAAATAAAAGAATTAATTAATTATTTTTAATCTGTTAGCGGTTAGTTTTCCACATCATGAATTCAAAATTCTTAAAATATGCTTTGGCGTAATGTTAGCTTGCCAGTAAAAAAGTAAAAATATACATCCTGGACATATATATATATATACAGATACATATATGTTTTGCAAGTTTTGCATAGCGAACCTTATTAAATTTATTTTTTCTCCAGTCACGTCAGGTAGAGTTTGACATAATCCATACACACATTTCGTATTCATACATTTAATTTGAGTGTAATAAAAAAGACCTGACATTAATGTTTCAATAACATTCGTTTTGATCATTGTGAAAGAACTGCTGTTTTGCGTGTGCGGCCTCTTTTCTTTTTATTGGTTTTTGGTGGTGAGAAATCATTTTTTCTTTTTAGGTTGACATTTGTCGTGTCTTTTTCGCTATCAGCATTATTAGTTTGGTCGGCAGTGAAAATAATACTTCTTTTTCTTCGGGTAACTGTTTCGAATTGTCCAGTAGTAGCATCATCATTCATTGTTTTTTGGTTTGCAATTTTCTTCTTTCTTTCCCCACGAGTATTTGCAATGCATAAAGATGGGTTGTTGGCTTTTTTCCTCCCATCATTATCCCTAGTCTTCAATGCTGGTTTTGCAATTTTGCCAATGTAGTTAATTTTGTCAACAATTATGGGATTTTGAGTAAATGTCATACGGGCAAGAGGTTTACTGCGGCAAGACAATTTAACTTTATTTTCATGCACAGGTGGTCCATTGGTTACAAACGGGCAGGTAGATATGGTGCCAGGGTTTTTCGTTTTCGGTTCGTTATACCTCAGCACTTTTGCTTTTTGCCTTTTTGAATTGCCTTGCTGCAACTCATCGTCCATCTCTTGATCAACACGTGGGATAATCTGATAGTCATAACTCTGAGGAAGGAAAACGGTACGGTGCAAATCAACCTAAAATTGAAGTAAAAAAGCAGTTATTACATTTGATTCGCCAAACAAAAACAAGAACTAATGTACATACGAAAATAAAATTGTTGAATTACATTTTCTGCTCTCTTGGCAGTCAAGTCAATTTTGAAACTACCAACACCTTTCGAGATAATTGACCGTTTTAATCCTTTACTGCTTGGCATGCCGGTTTTCAAAAGGAGCAAGGAACCTTTGCGCATAGCAATAAAATCCGAAAGTGCTCTGTAAAGTTGAGATTTAAACTCGAGTGCATCCAGGTGTTCAATTTTTACATCTTTATGGTGTTCTTCAACATGATTAAGGAATTTTTCTAGCAATCCGGTTTTAAAATCGTGGTCGGAACAAATGAAATTGCCGTGACAAATTGCATGATAGTCATAGTAGTGTTGCAAGAAATTCACGTAATTAAAGAACCCTTCTTCCAACTGGCATAAACTACACCATCTCCAAATTAAAGATCCTGGCCCAGCGATTTCATTGGCCACCCAATACTCATCCTGAAGTAAAAATCTTCGCTTCTTGGTGTCCATGTTGAAATAAAAATTTTCAAGAACTAAAAATCAATAAAAATTAGTCATTGTGATTAAATCTTTTTATCTAAATTAAGTAATTTTGTGGTTAACCTAACTTGCAATAGAGACTACGTACCTGGAGAAACTGCACTGTAAGCCTCATCAAATGTTATATTCCGACCATCCTTTTTTATCCTATACATTAGGAATTGTGAAACACCCTCCTTTGCTTGCTCAAGTAAGCGGCGTAACATGACTGGATTTGCAGAGTCTGTGATTATTTTTCTCAACGTTTCATCGGGATTCACTTTTTCGTCATCAGGGGTATTATACTCAACCTCTTTTAAATTAATATTACTGTCATTTCTCCCATGGTCATCTTCCGAACCCTCCATTTCGTCTTGTATATCATTACGTTGAACATTGTCATCTTCTTCCTCGCTCGAAAAAATATTTAAATCGGATTTTTCATGTTCGTCTTGTTTAATAAAATTGTAGTCTTCTTCTTCATCATCCCCATCATCCAGTGTTACAACTTCCGGCTCTTCTTTTTGAATCGCTCGTTTCCCCTTTTTGTCTACCGTTTTTTCACTTTCATCGTCATCCAGAGTTACAACTTCCGGTTCTTCTATCTCTTGTTCGTCTTCATCTTCGTCTTCTTCATCGTCATCCAAAATAAATTCTTCTTTCTCCATGATTACGTTTTCTGGTTCACTTTCTTCCTCTTCAGTGTCCTCTGCATCAAGTTCTTCTTTTGAGTTGTCATCTTTAAAATTCCTCAGGCCCAGGTCGTCATTTTCTTCTTCCTTACTTTTGTTTACCTTCTGTTCATTGTCAGTATCCAGTTGAGGGTCAAGAAGTTTGTTTATTGTTTTATCAAACTCATCACCGGGACTATCGTCGGATTTTTGCACTTTATGTGTGTCAACATTTTCAATGGTCAATTTTTTTTCGTTTTCCAATGTAACACTAGAGAGTGTTGCTTCAGGCTTTTTTTGAACAACATCTTCCGCATCTGCAGCAGCGCTTTCAGTAAATGAAGTAGATGGACATTCACCTCTTTCCTCTTTTTTGTCTTCAGGTTTCAAAAGCAGATTTCTTAATTTTGCAACGTAGTCTGGAACAACTTCAACTTTGAGTTGCTGCAGTTTTTTCCAAACTCGGGAAGTGCTAGTAATAAATGATCTCAAAGAAACTTCGTCACTGTCGGAAATGTCACGAACAAACTTGGCAGCATTTTCTTTGAATTTGAACACTGTAAACATTGGAACATACACTGGTTTTGCATTCGATAACTGCGCACGTTGAATTTTGTAAAAGAAGAATCCGTAGCTGTTTAAATAGCTTTGAACAACACGATACTTTGCTACTCCCAATTTGGAGGAATCCAGGCAAACTGCATAAACGATTTCATTTTCTCCAAAGACATGATTTTCTAAAAAATATTGGTCGTAAACGTCTTGAGTGTGAACCACAATATTGTCAAGCCCAACTACTGAACTTGTGAAAATTGCCGGCATCTGCAGTGGTGGTCCGTAGAATTCGGCTTTTTCCACTCCAATAAACTTTGAACAGCTGGCTGATCCGCAAAGGCATATCTTTATTTGATAGAAAATAAGCGTTAAGCTGTTAAAGTTCAATAAAAATATTTCTTCAGTTCATGTATGACAAAAGTTTAAAAAAAAATTAATTACCGGATTAACATCGCCTTTGAAAAATTCCCACCCGTAGTTGACAGTGATTTCCATACCAGGTTCAATTTTTTTCACCGCTACAAACACTAATTTAAAAATACCGTTGTGGAAAAAATAAACCGCCTCTGAATTCGGCTCACAGGAGTTGTTAATAAAACGCATGGCACTTCCTTGTTTGTAGGCGTCGATTATGTGTCTTGTGATTGGTATTTTGAAAGAATAACATTTCCTTTTCTCGTCCAGAATAATCTGATCTGACAGTATTTTCCCCCGATATTCTCCAATGTATTCACCTTCAGCAATTCGATCTAGCGCAAAAAGTCCGTCACCTTTTCCCTCAACAGTTTTCTTGTACAGTTTTTTATTGTCGATCGCAAAACTCTTTGTTGCCCAACTGTAAAGCAAATGAAAATAACAATGTTGTTAGTTAAGCTAATTAAGTTCACAAGGTAAAAAAAAATTTGTAGTTTAATAATGGAGGTACTAACGGGTTATTGCGGCATTCGGGAAAGCATGTTGGTGGACAAGCAAGGATGACAATACTATAAGCATCCGAACGAATTGAAGAGTTAATTTTCCTATTACTGCAAGCGTTGTTGTGACATGACCGCCCATCCGATACCTGACAGTTACAACGAGGCACCGACTCCGCGTTTCTAAGACCAAATAATCTTTGACCTGCCTCAAGCTGCTCCTTCGCAAGGTCATCATTGATATCGTCTTGAAGAAATAAAATTACAAGTAAATTAGGCATACAAAACTAATCTCAACACTTAAAGGGCAACCTTAAACTGTAATCAACTTAAAACTGTAAACTTACTTTCTTCAAGGTACTTATAATCACCTGCGAGACACTGCTCTGTAACCGGGTTTTTAACACTTTTATTCATAATTAAAAACGGATAAAGAAATAGTCAAATTAACAAAGTTTTAGTTAAATAACCAATTAATTAGAATAACTGGAAATTGCACACTGTACTTTCAGTATCAACTTCCAATAAGTCGATGTTACAGGGAATCACAGCAGGGTATGACTTGGATGGAGAAAAGTTTATTGCAAAGCAATGCCGCTTGTATATCCTTGAATGACTGGGGCATTAAGCTATTTCCAATGCCAATGTTAAAATGCGCCATGATTTTTTTTGGTTTCTCCAGTTTACATGTAAATATGAAAATGATTTTAAAGCAGTAGAAAACCATTATAGACATTATCATAATTTAATTTAAGACACAATAGTACGTATGATGCACAAAAATTTCAATGGGATAAAAACAATTAAATGCAACCGTCTTCAAACCATCTAACATTAAGGTTCATATTTTTTGCGTGCTCAGGGTGCTCTCCGTACTTTGGGACGTCGACGTCTTGCCATTGGGTTGACGTTGTATCCAACCTCTAAATTAAGTCATCAAAAAGTACACATACAATCAACGCCTTCATGACATTTATAATTAAATAATGGATCCAAACGTTGAAATAGAAATGAGTAGTGTCTTGAGGAAACCCCATTGAAAATTTTCCTCATAATTACCACAATATTTTGGCGTTGAGCTCTGGCGTATTGTACAAGTTGGAAATGCGACGCGCAGCAAGTTTATCACTTGTGTTTGGAAACGAAAATCCAGTGTAGTCAATGATGAACACAATAGTAACATTGGCAAGATCTTCAAAGATCCTCTTGACCACATCTACCCACGTACTCACAGTGGTTAGCCGTCCATCTGGATTAACTATTCCCTCAAAAATGAATAATGACGCTCTGCAATAGAAGAAAAATTACCATTACCATTTATCTACAGTTTGTACCTCGGTTTGTACCTGTTTGTTTATATTTCGGCTCTTTTTACCTTTTGGTATTTCGCAAGACTTGATACAAAGTATTAACTTGATGGATCATTGGGCTTGACGTCCAAGCTTCCGGAGTGCACATGGTAGCTTTATGAAAATTGTAAGAAGGAAATCCAACGATTTGAGATCCAGTGCGGTAGCAGAAATGAATGTACTGATCAAATTGTACATTAGGAAGGTTACGGAAATTAACAGAACGCTCCACGGTGTCGGAAAAGTCATTCTTCAATGTCTTGATAATGTTATCCGTAACGTCACACTTGTCATCCCATCTGAAGATTTCGAGCACCTGACCCTTCCTAATTTGACCCATTTGAATCTGAAAGTCCCCAAATCTGTAACGTACAGTCAGATACGGTGGCTGGTAGTATCCTCGGTGAACGACTGCAACTTGGCTAGGATGATTGGTTTGAATAAGCGCTCGGCGGCATGCTTGCAAATTTTCAGTTGTCTCTTTTCCAAATTTGTGCAGATACTGAAATAACTCGGGATCTCTTGTTATTTGGTGGATAGTTAAATTTCTTTCAAGCAAGTATCGCACAAAATCTACTCCACCAGGGTCAAGAAACTATGAAATACAAAACAAAAATTTAATTAATTTTAAACCTTTCGTCAACATATTTACAAGTAAAATCTTTAAAAATAAAATCATTCAAACCTCTATTGCGCATGCATAACAGCATACTCTGCCACTGGCTGCAAAATGATTAATCACTGCTTGTACTTTGGTATCCATACTTGTTGAAATATGGAAAAAGTTATCAAGAAAAAAATTATTTATCTAGCCGATTCAAAACCAAGCGTACTTTTTTCTGTTCGTTTTTTCGCGTTTGTGGCAACTATATTTGCCATCAGCTGTATATTCATGAACATACATGAAATGCAGGCAATTATTCATACAAAATTGAATGGCGCGATAAAAGTTTTGCATAATGCAAGAAAACCAAAAGCTTCCAAAAAGATTGTTTTTCAGGGGGCATAATTGTTAATTCAAATAGTGATGCCATTTTAACAAATCACCAGCCAAGTTAAAAATGTTAAAGTGGTAGCCATAAAAGCCATAAAAGTGGTAGTCTCAGAATACTAATTTCGTACGTTTGCCAATGTTGGTTGCAAGATAAATTGGTGGCAAGTTATTAAAATATTTGGCTGATTATGATATGATGTCATGTTATTTTGTGATGCTACAGACCAGGTTGAAGACTTGTGTTATGTTAGGTTATGGTTGGGGATATTCGGATCCTGCTTGGATAATATGAATGACCTCATTATGTCACTTTAGGAAGTAAATGTTTGATGGTATGAAAGAGGATGTGCAAGAAACTGGTGAAGCTGTTGAGCTTGCTATCTTTAAATTCGTGCTTATTTCTAACATTTCATTGGTATTGACATACATTAATACGAATTATTGGAATAAAAAACTTTCATGTAAGCTTTGCACTTTAAGCAACTTCAAATTTGGCACTTCTTTGAAACTCGCACCATTTCCGTGAAATTTGAGTGCCATTTCCATGTAACTCAGTGGTTGGAGTACTATCAATCGTGACATAACCAGAGCATTCCATATTGATTCAGATTCCAGTTTCGCATTCATGTTATAGAAATAAGCTTTACTGATATGAGTAGGTTAGGTAGGTAAGGTTTTCAATTCACAGAAATGTGTACAGTCCTCAAACGCTAAACGCTGAAGCTAAGCGCCTTGATAACCACAGGAGTATGGCCATGGAGTTGTGATATCTTGGGAATACATGGGAATTGCACTCTTTCGGGTCAATTATCTCGACTTGCAATGACGGTTATTTGTAAACACATAATGTTTGACAGCCCCCATTAAGAATATGCAAAGCATGTAGCACGGACATTAAATTTAAAATAGTTTGCTGAGAAGTTTAGAGAAGAATGCTGAAAATACTTGGAAGTGGAGAATTGGTGTGAAGTTGAATTTCAACGACTGTTGGTCGAAAGTTGAGACCTAAAATTGTGAATTTACATTTTTGAACTTGCCATCTCGTTCATACACAGGACTTTAATCGTAAAAGTAAAATTATTTTCTCCCATTCTCATACGACGTAAATTTGTCAAAAATCGTATGCCAAACAAGAAATATAACTTTACGACTATGAAAAGGAAAACAAAAGTATTTAAAGAAATCACAAAGTCAATAAATCCAAACTTTTATATAAACTTTATTTTGTTTTAAGTTTCATCGTGAAATCAAATTACTTTCATCAATAAGAAATCCCTTCCTTCCTCTTCGGTAACAATCTTCTTTAACACAGGTTCCTTTTACCTGCCAAACAATAGTACCTATTACACAGTATTCTAATGTAGTAATGCGAGATATTCTCTATAATATTTTTAAGGAAGGTTTAGTTGTGTTACCTTTAGCTAAAAGAATCTCTTTAAACATGTACCGGTGTGGAATCATGTCGTTCCAATACTTTTCCATGTCAGCAGTTTCAATGTTGGTTTTGATGGTGGTAAAATAACGGTTGACATCTTCATCATATTTAATGTCATCAACAGCAAATGGTTTTCCGGCTTGGTCATAAGCCCACTGAAGAAATAACTTGTACCAACCGTAAGGATTTTGGAAACCTAGTTGAGATTTTTCGTTCAGCCAAGCAATGTCATCACGATTCATGTCCTTAATCATCAAAGATCTATCAGTGTCTGTTAGTTTGTCAAATTCCAGCTTTTCAATCAAATCTGCTCTCCTTGCCGCAACAGCAATTTTTATTAGCTCAATAAGATTGGATTTGACTAGAATATCATCCAACAGTTTGTCTTGAAAGAGGAAACGCCAAATATCTTCAACTTGTAACTGTGCGGCCATTCGGTAAAGTGATAACGTAATCAACTCTTTCTTTTGGTTTTTTTTGTCGGGAAAATAGAGTTTGGCAATTAGTGTGTCTCTGTCTTGCTTCGTTCCATTGATTATGACATCCGCATTAGGCTTACCATCTCCATATTTTGCTACGACACTAGCATGCAAATAAACTTCAACAATTTCGCCATCATTAGCTCTCATCTTAAAAAATAATTCCACAGATGATTTTTTTGCTTTCAGCTCATAATCCAACAATTTGCTTAATAAGGGTGAATCATCTTCAGAATTGCAATTAGCTGCCAGGAAAACAATTTGACTTCGTTTCTTGATTAATTCGGCGTCTAATGTAACACCACGACGTCCCAATCCAAGTGCAATGTTCATGATGATGTGGGTGAGCTCAAGAACAGCTACATGTTCATACTCAGTCATTAGCGAGGGTTCCGTGTAGTTTTCAATTGACATGAAAGTAAAGTCCAGCTTGTCCCATAGCTCCGGTTCGAGGTCTGTGGCGTTTTCCAAATGCAAACGTACATTTCGTTGGATTTGGTAGATGGAAACTTTTTGCAATACAAACGCCAACTCTTCATCCTTAATGTCTTGTGTCAACGCCAATATCTTGAGTTCATCAAATGAAGCACTGCGACAGTAATCAATCATAATAACTGCTAGAGTAAATTTTGCTCCAAAATCCTTGCCAAATCCTATCAGAAACTGGATAAACTGATGCACATTTTGAAACACGTTTTCCCCAGCAAGAAATGCCAATAACTCTGTACTTCTTTCATTACCCATCTGAACAAGCTCATTCCCAAACGTAGCTAGTGCAGCCTTCTTTGAAGCAATTCCCCATGTCTTGGCAAGAAACTCCATGTTAAACTTCAAGTCTTTAGGTAGATCGGGTTGTCGTAATTGGCTCTCATTAATTGCTAAACTAAAGGGTTGCGATAAAACATTGCTGTTGGCTTTACCATCACTAACCATTTCACTTTCACTGTTCCCGTCGTCTTCTTTCTCGTGTGTGGATCTAGGTGGCGATTTCTCTTGAGCGTTGTTTTGGCCTTCTTGATCTACAGAATTTTTTTTGCGATGTCGCCGTGAAAGTGAACCTGAACCATGTTTAACTTGGGTTGTTAAATTAGGTTGTTTTGCTGAAGATCCACCTGGAGATGAAGCTGATGATCTTTTGCTAGCATTCATCTTGATTCTCTTGAATAAAAAAATAAATTGGAATTTTATAAGTAAAGGAAAATTAATTATGATGAGAATCCTTATTATAAGTAATGCTTTTTCTTTTCGTTTGAGCCTTTTAGAGTAAACTTGTGCAGCTTTATATCAAAAGAAAACAAGCACGGTTGAATTTCGGAAAGAGCGCGTTTCTGAAAGGCCTCAATGAAACATTATAAGTGTGTATGTTTAGAATAAGCCATTTAATTTCTTTTGTTGTACCATTTTTTCCATGAAATATCAACCCAAAATTAAGAAAAAATAGTGGAATAAGTTAAGATTTGTCAAACTTACTTTTCGCTTTGGAGATACTGCAGAGCTTTTATTTTTTATCAATATTTTAAGTATCGAATCGTCTTTCAAGTCATTGCTTTCATCACTGTGTTCTTCTTTTTCTTCATCGCCAGAATATCCAAAAGCTTGCAATTTGCTTTGCAAGTTTTTAACGTAATCTTTGACAATTTCAAAATTGTACTTATTTATGTCAATTTTCTTTTTAATGTAAAAAGACCATATGGCAAAATAATCATCACTTGAGCAATGCTCAATAAATTCATTTGCATTTTCAATGTATTTGAAAGCAAGAAACATTGGAACAATAACTCTTTCAGTTCGTAAGAAAACTTCATAAAAATTAAATCCAAACTTGTTTAACATGGACTTTACAACGATGCCTGTTGTCACAAACAAGTCCTCCTTTCTAGACCAGTGAACTATGAAAGCTGACGATAATGGTGCAAATGAATGAGTTTCTATATCATTTGACTTAAACTTTGAACATTTAAATTGAGGCTTAGTTTTTAGGGCGTCGTCAACTACATCAAACTCATCAGGCATCCTGAATGGAGAATTATATATAATTTTTTTTAAAGATTCTTTTTTCATTTTTTCCATGTTGTAATGTAATGGTACTATTTTTTTCAGAAATCACTCGAACTTTAATTTACGAAAATGTGTTATCACTAACTAAACTCTGTAGGTTTTGGATAAGTTGATCAAACTAAAAAAATTAATGACTTGAATAATATTCGCCCTTAATACTAAAAATGGATGGTTACAACCAAACCTTAAATTTATTAATTTTTTTTACTACACTTAAGGCTGAATCAGTTCTTAAAAATGTAATAAAATAAAAAAATTAAATACATGATGGATAAATATTTGATTGACTTTAGTTTGGCAAAATTTTTGTTTAAGTTGAGATTGTTGAGTTTAAGCAGACATGAGTTTGCGGGTTTATAACACAACGATTGGGGCATGATGTTACTTTAACGTGACGTAAGAAAAAACTTCCAGCCGATATATTTACGGACTGGAGAAACTGGAGAAATATAGCATGAGTTTCTGATGAATATCGGCCAATTTAAAAGGAAATTTTGCATTAACGATGCGACAGACAGTCATAATTAGATTGACCATGACGAAAATATCATTGCATAAAAATATCAAATACAAATTAGAATGTTGATAAGTCGTGACAGAATTGTTCTACATTTTCTAAACACAATGTGGATGAGTCTTGACGGCAAACGTCGACTTTTTCTTATGCACCTAAAACAATGTTTAAACAATAAGTGCATTCGTGTTTGGAGTTTTAAATTTTATTTTTATGTAAAGTAATTGCAAAGGGGACTATTTTTCAATTTTGTAAACAATAATTTTGAGTTAGGTTCGGTTTTGGTAAGGTTAGGCTTAAATATGTTTCTTCCGGTTCAAACGACATTCGCTTACTCTATACTCCCTTGCTCAAATTTTGTAATCCCTGTTTAGTCGCATGTTTTCATTTTCTAGTCCCAGTTGCGGCCGAAATCAGTAAATTTTAAAGAAATAAACAGTCATTATTTGAATTCCTCCAATGTACACTCATTTTTTCATTTTATTTACATTTTTCCATTAATATCTTCATTCCTTGTACAGAACGACATAATGTACATTAATTTCTCCCATACACGCATTTCTCCCATATGTGTGCACTCGTATCCTTGTAGCTAGCTGTACCCAAGCAGCGTGCTTTTTTAAGGAACAATACTGCTCGTTTTCTCCAGTCCCCGTTCACTCGCTTGCTCAAAATACTCCAGTCCTTTTAAAGTCCTAAATGCTCAATTCACAGTTTTTGGACGTGTGCATTGCCGCTCATTAGTTCTGAAGCAGAATGCCCTTTACAATCACAGCAACAAAACCTTTACTTAATTCAAAAAGTCATCCACAACTCTAAAGCAGAAGCCCGCAAAGCAGCATGTTTTATATTCCCTGTAAGTTTGTGTAATTAAAAAATCAATCACTTCAATCAACAATCAATCATATCAACAGAACTCAGCCATTTCCACCTAGATAATAATGTGAATGGGAAACCTCGGGTGAGCCGTGTACATAGTTGAGAGAAAAACATACAACAAACTCGTTTATACAGGCAGTCGAGACTTGCAAAGAGACAGCACAAATTCTTGCTCAACATTTAAGAACTCGAACGTACGCCTTGAATGAAAATTGATTATCTTTTTTAAACCGTTAATTGGTCTGACGCTTTGCTAAAAATGCAGTAAAAATTACAATCCATGAAACGATACATTGCGGTATAGCACGATAACCACAAAGACCTTTTCGGTTACTGATGAAAGCTTGAATGAATAATTTTATCAAGCTCCGAGCTCAGGTGCCCATTTACGATGAATTGATGTCTTGAGATAGTCTTCGTAAAAATCAAACCGAAATGTTATCCATAGAAGGGTTGAAAGCACTTCAGTTCTGTTTGTGCTTACGATCTCGCTGGAATATCACTTTAAACTTGAATGATATATTGCAAACGCAAATTTCTGCAACAATTATTTAACAAACTTACGTAATTAACAAAAACTGTTACACTGTTGCTTGCTTTTGTTGTCGTTGTTGGCCTTACAAATTTGCTGACTTTTGAAAAAAAAAATCATAGAGCATTGCTTGTCCAATCCTTTCTTATGTATTTTTTATATACGACTACGGAAAAAAACCGTCAACTTATTGCCTTCATGTTCAAAGTTGGTAACAAATTTAGGGAGGCAAAGCAGTCAGTACACGTGATCTACCACGATAGAACCTGTTCAAGTCACACAAAGGAGCAAGTCATACACAAAGGAGCAAGTCACACACAGTTGGCGTATGGGTCGAAGAAGCTTTTTGAAACTTTTTGACATTATATTATATTATCATATTCATTAACCATTAACAAAAACCGAAATTGTTTTAATATTAAAAATGGACACTGCCAGTTTGAAAGCATATTTTAATGGCAAAGTTTGCTGTCTTGGGTGTGCCACAAAGGTCTGTTATAATTCATTATTACTAAGCGTTGTTTATGATTACGAAACTATAATTAACTTGTCTAAAGTGTTTAATTACTTTGTTGTTTGTTCTTTTTAATTTCAGGCAATGGGAATGGACAGCAAGGTTTTGCAGTTTATGCTAACCACTGGGGCCACTGTTGAAAATTTGAGGGAACCTGAACCTCCTGCCCATGTTTATGGCTTCTTAAGTACGATAAGTTTTGAAGACTTTGTGAAATTAGGCACAGCGTCTCGTGCAGTAACTGAATGCTTTGCCCCGACACCTGCACCAATTCTTCATCCGCATTATTATCAGAAGGTTGAAATCAAAGTCAAGTGCAGATTTGAAGACCACAAAGTTAAGATGGGGGAGATCAAAAGGGGACAATTCATGCTCCTTTACAAATGGGACGACAAATGTATGATTGCCAGTGATGTGATTCAAAACTTTAAAGCAGACTTCAAGAAGAAGATTAAAAGGGATGGACTTTTTCCTGACCTCAATGGAATTGACCTTTACGACAGCGTTGTAACCATTTGTGGTTCAAGTGGAACGATTGAGATTGAACGTCATTTACGGAAGTGGTTTCTCGATGTCAAGAAAATGGAGGATTGGGCCAACAAGGACACTGAAGAGAAATTAGCCGTTGTTTCTGAGGCCCTAAAGCTTCCAAAAAGGTGTGCCAACTAATTATACTAGCTGTGAAACTAAATTAAACTAATTAAACTAGCTCATTTGCACATTTCATTGCAAAATGATTTCAGGGTCGGTCTTATCCATCTGAAGAATATGAGTGGTCTCGGGGAAGACAAATTCAAGATCAAGTTTTGGATGGACTTTTTCTCGACTTGCTTGGGATCTCTGGACAGTACTATCGTACTGTTCGAGATCAAGTACAGAGAGTTCAACGCACGACAATTGAAAACTAAGAAGGAAGCTAGAAAATCCGTCAAAATTGGATACGGATCTTCCTATTTCAACAATGGTTTTTGGTAAGGGCAAATGTAATTTTTCAAAATCATAGCTACTAAATTATCACTTATTCACTTATCTTTACACATAAATCTCCGAATTTGTTTGTAGGCTGGATTTGTCTAACCAAGATTGGCCTAATCTTTTGGTATCCAATGACAAAAATGAGAATCCCGAAAAGGCAGCAAAAGATCCATAACTGATGAAAGTGATTGGGTTTAAGAAGCATTCAGCTACTACTGATCAACATTGATTTTCCTCTGTAACTCATTTTTGTCCGTTGTACGATTAAGTATCTTATGATTAATTTCACAGTGAAATGTGTCGAAAATATTGCAGCACACTAATACATTTAAAGCGGTCGCATTATTTATAAATTAATTTGCATTGATACCTGTGTACAAACAGCAGGTAATACATTTCACCACATTGAATTAATGTCTTCTTCAGTCTGTGAAAATGTTGTGTCTTTCTGTCGGTTAAATGTGGTTTTAAATCATTATAATTATAATTAGTGTGTAGATTTCGATAGTAAGCAATGTTTTAGTTTAAGCTTGAAATATACTGTATTTTCTTGAAAGAGATGAAAGTGAAGAAGCAGGTTAAAATATTCTGCTAGATACTTAATTTCTTGCGCACAAGCCACTCGCCACTCGTGTCTCCCCTTTGACTATACGCAGGCGGACATTTATGTGCTGTGAACAATGCATAACGTTTTCTCCGGTCGCTGTATAATCGTTCCAGAATGCCCACAATGATCATTTGGGTGGCAGTGGGTGAATTTTTATATAACTCACCCGTCATTACCCATAGGATTTTAATGCCTTGTGGCAGATGGTGAAAATCCTGAAAAACTGATAATCCTGATAATATAAGCTAGATAATTACAGGCTCAAGTGTGTCACAAATGACCCCATGTGTACGTGTATACACACATTACAAAATCGTATCCAACCGTTTGCAGGAGCCACCATAAGAACGATCATTTTGCAAAGTTTGGCTCGTATTTTTGGCCACACCAAGTGACTTGACAAAAAAAATCTACTTTGATCCCACTATAAAAATAAATGACAAAACACGATAAGCTAACACGTCAACTTGTTTGACCCTTTACTGATGTCAAATAAGGTTATATGTTTCAACCTAACCTTACAAACCTAACCTGCATATAATAATACTTGGTGCACGAAAAGGGAGATCATGATTTTGTATGCAGACATTTGGTTTGAGACCTAAAAACCTTAAACTTTATCCTTATCTTACCAAACTTGTCACACAAACTTTTGTTTTAGATTCCAGTAAAAAGGTCACATCACACACACCCCCAACAAAATTTCTATGTTTGTGCGAGCCATGTCCAAGTCTGATACGTAGTTTGCTCACCGATCCCCTTTCTCTCCTTCTCACTTACCTAAAAATCACATTGCTCCCAACCAACCCCGTTTCAAGTTCATGTACCCCCAATATCTCCTCTATGAACCTTTAATTATCTTTTAGCGGATGTTACATGAGGAACCAAAGTTCGTACTGGCTAACAAGTTTTTCAGTCAGATAAATGCATCAACTGCCAGTGCGACCTGAGATTGAATACGAAGATTAACCATAACATGATTCAGCGGAACAAGCATTCAAGCAATCAAGGGATGAGCGACGTACCACAATAAAGCATAACAAATTTGTTTAGCATTTGGCAACTATTGGATAAAATTATACTACTTTTATACGTTTTATTTACATTTTCCGAAATTCATTTTAATTTTGAAGTTTTAGCATCTTAATAGACTTGACTTTATCATAATAACATATATTGTATCATCATATTAATTTAGTATTTTGCTCAAAATCACTGTTAATTCATTTACTATTTTTACTCGTCTTCGGAATCCACTTCATCTTCAAGATATTGCTCTGCGTCATCATCATTGTCGGCAACTTGTTCTTCTGATTTGCATATCTTGGGGATATTCTTTTTCCCGTGTCGGTTGAATGTAAATTTTGAATGACGTCTTTCCACGGTTTCATCGCAGTTGAAGCTGACCCTTGAAGATGAGCGACTACATTGCATACTAGATCCTCTTGAAACATTTCCGCTGGTATTTGGTGTGCATTTTTGCCTCGATTTGCCAACTTTCAAAATTGCCTTGTTTGTTTCCAGATTTTGTACATACATGGATGGCTTCCCATGGTTCAGGCTATCATTATCTTGGAGTAATGTGTGTTTCAATGCTACCTTGAATTGGGTTGACCTAGATGTTTTCTGAATACGGCAGAAACATTATGACAATTTATAATTTTTTACGTATAACATTTGATATATTCCAATGCAATTATTATTATTATTACGTCTTTGGCAACTCCTTTAACAATGTCATTCAATTCTTGTGTATCTTCTCCACATTCACATTGGGCGATTGCCAAAATGGGTTCAGTGTACGTATTATCGTCTTGAATTCTTAAATTTTGGAGTTTGGGGAGCCCAGGAATGACCAAATGACGAAATGATCCGTTACTTGAAAGCAGCCCCAAAAGGTCAGAAAAGGTGTTCATCATGTTGGTAATTTTGTCTACTCGCAGCAAATAAACCAGATCCCCTCTGCACTGCTCAACATGTCCTTGAAACTCTGACGGAAGTCTATATCTGGAACGGCAATCTTCCTCTTGACATTGATATTCTGTAGCACACACCATGTGTGACAGGTGATAGTGTCGTTCCATTTCTTCCATGCTGGAAAAAGAGTTTGGTAGTTTGCAAAGGCTGCACTTTCTCAATTTGTAACTATTTTTTTCCAGGATTTCAACCATCATAAGATAATGTAGAAATTGTAAATATCTCAGGTCCCTTGTTTCCTTCATACCAAAATAATATTGGTAGAGTTCTAAAAAGAATTAAAATAATAACACAATATTTTGTGTAGAATTTTGCTCAATATTTTAATTTTATATGTGATATTTTATACTCACCTGCAAACACCATATCATAAGCTTCATTAAATGCCATTGATTGTTTCAGCGGTTGCTTCATTGTCATCAAGTAAACCATAGTTTCAGCAGTGTGGGCTAATATTCTTATTAGAAGTGCAATGTTATTGTTCTTGCGTATAATCTTAACGAGAGGGGGATTGTTCTTATTGTCAACATAGTACTCAAGTTTGTTGCTTGTAACTACTTCCCGATCTTGCCTGGTTCTGAAGGACCTCTTTTTTTCAACAGGAACTTGTTGGGGGCCTTGTTCACATACGGCACGCCACAATGGAACAGAGTCTGTTGAATTGGTGGCGCTATTATTGTCTTGCAAACTTGGCTTGTAGCAGGAGCGGTAGTACCGTTTAGCTGAATTGGAAGAAGTAATGTTCGTTTCTTTTTCATCTCCATTGTTAGCCCAAGTCAACATACAATCAGTAAGTCCAATAGCTGCTGATCCTTCATAGTTGCGGCGGACAACACAGAAATTTGGGAAACCTAGTTTCAAGAAATGACGCATGTAATCTTTACACATTTGGTTATTGATTTTGTCCGAGTTCTGTCGACTTGGGATCATTGACAAATAATCGAAAACACTTTGAATATCAGCTTCGGTATAGTTGCTGAGGTGTAGCATTGCCATTTCAATGTGTCTGAATACCAGCCAGACGGGTAAATAAAAGTCTATAGGTCCCCTATTCAACCAGCACCGAACTTTGTATCCCAAGCAATGTTCTTTGTTTTTGAAGCATTCAAGAGTTATTCCTGTAGTCACACGTAACAATCCATTTTGCTGAATGATGGCTGCAACTTGCTCAAGTGGTCCATGATTGTGGGTCTCAATATGACACGGGTCAAAAAGTTTGGGTGGGAAAGGAGTGGATAACAATTCTTGTACAGTTGCCGATCCGAATTGAGATACATCTGCAAAAATTTCTGGGAGTATTGACATTCGAGAAGGTCTCAAAGATCCCACAAGCTTTGGACAATCAACAGTTCCACACTTACATTTCTATAATTTATAAAAAACAAAAGTCAATAAAACCAACTATAATGTAATTATGTGGTGGTGGTGGTTATTTTTGTATGCATTGTTTTTAGGCTTACCGGAATTTCTGCAATGTCATCATATTCTCTGCTGTAATCAAGAGTGCACTCTACTTTTGGCAGAATGTCCACTAGAGCACTTATAACAATCTTGTAAACGCCATCATGTACAACAACTGAAGCGTCGCAGTTTGGCTGATGAGATTGGGAAAGATTCCGTAAAAGACTTCCCTTGTCATTTGCGTCCACAATGTGATGTACTTGAGAAATATATAAAGTGCGTCTTTTTCGATCCAGATCCATCAAGGTATCTCCGCGTTTAACCACTCCTGTAAATTCACCGAGCTCTTCTCCAGCGCGAATAATTTCTTTTGCAAAAATTCCAAACTTGTTGTTTTCCTTTTTCGCCACAAAGAGCTGGTCATTGTCTATTTTGAATGTCCGTCGGGCCCAACTGTGGTTAATAATGGTCTTATTAGATTTAAATTTTAAAAATAACTACGATTTGAGTTTAAAATATTAATGTTAATTGCATTTAGTTTCTTACCCATTGTTCGCACAACGTGGGCTGCAAGTTTTGTTTCCGCAAGCGATCCCAGCTTTCCTGTTGACGCAAGACTCATCCGAACAACAACGATTATTTCTAATCTTGCAGTTGCAAGATGGACCATTACCACCAATCAAGAACCATAATGATTTTGCACTGACAATTTGTTCTTCTCTAATGTCCGCAGTCATATCATCTTCAGGAAAAATAAAAATTGTATTTATTCATGCTGTTGTAAAATGACAATGAGCATGCTACTAATATTTGTTTTTTAAATTACTCTTATCTATCAATGTGAATCCTCCAATTAAGTTTGCCATTTTCGTTTTATTTGCGTGCCTTTTATGATCAACACTATCATCTTTCCTAAATTTTGTTGCCATTTTGAACTTGAAAGTGTAGCACAATCTCAAGCTCGTCTCACTTGATTATGACTGGAAAAATTTATTTCTCAAAACTTTAGAAAAAAATCATTTTGTATTTCTTTGGTGTGCCGTACTTATCGCTGGTAATCGTTTCCATATAGATGCAATGAATCGTACAAGAATCGAATATAGTAGGACCATTAAGCAAGAAATTTAAGTTTGAATGTGACATTGCTGATTATAGAGTTTATTATTATCGCACTATTTTACAAATTTTTATTGTGAAATCAGTTGTATATACCATTTGTATCACAATTACATCATTTCTGTGTACCAATGATTACTAATATTTAACGTAATGCATAGTTTTTGTTTTGAATTTGGATATTCTATTTGAAGTATTCTAAATATGTTGGGTCAGTATGGAAGCTTAATCATCACCAGACTTGTCCATTGTCACTTTTTCTTCTTGCTCCTCTTCTTTGGTTGAATAACCTCTTCTGGTTTGTCCTCTGGTAGGTCATCTTCAGATTTCTCAATGTCTTCTCTTTTCCTTGTTTTCCTTGAACCTTGTGATGTCGAACGGCTTGAATCTGTGGTTGATGAACCAGCACATTTTTTGCCACTTGAACCTTTTAAACCTCCCTTTGAATCCCCCACTGGATCTGTTGCGTGTGTTTTAATTTTTGGTCTTGAAGCTCGTAGTTTTTTTCGATTTTCGATTTCTGAGCCTTCTTCATCTCGAGTCGGATTAGATACCGTTTCTGTGACCTTTGTCTTTGAGCCAGTAGCTTTCTTTTTTTTCCTAACCGATTTTTTCTGCACATTGTCTGTATCATCATCAGTGTTGTCCGGTGACGAACCTGCTTGACTGGAATTTTTTGCGTTTTCATTAATTTTCTTTTTTTGATTCTGATCATCACCTCTTTCTGTGTCTGAAGATTTGGCAACAGTGTTTGCATAGCTGAAAATACTAGACTGTGAACTTGATACATCGGTATTTCGGTCATCATTCTGAACATTTCTTTGAAGAGCTTTAGAAAATCCAGGCTGTTGTTGATCATATTCTGGATTATGAGCTGGTGCTGCTGCTGCTGCTGCTGGAAGAGGAGTTTTGGCGGTGACCTTCCTTGGCGCTCTAACTACAGTTTTCCCTTTTTTCTTTTTCTCTGTAGCCTTTTGCTCTAGTCTTTGTTCTTCATTTTCATATGTGGCTTCCTCCTGTTCCTGGTATTCACACAAAGCATCGGGAACAAGTTGTTGGAGATCTTCGAGGGCATTCAGCGTGGCATAGAACCTTAGGTCTGTTGCGTATTGTATTTGAAAATCATTGTTGTCTACCATGTCAGTGTGTGTCCTTTGCACATGATATTCAGCAGGTCTAGGTTCAACATGATCCTAGTGGTTTTTGAGGTAAAATAAGAAGAAGGTGTTGTGTAAAAGTTTTATTTATCAGGGTAATCTATCACGCACCCACATTACCTGAAGGTTGTTGGGCATAAAAGCATTCTTAAACGTTCTGGGATATCCTGGTGGTATAATGTGTGTTTGATTGCCATTAGAGTCATTCTTTAGTTTTGTGACATCAACAAAAGCGTCCAACATGCAAACCGGGATTCCTGGGTTTATGCTTTTTGCGTTTTGAGGGTCACATTCTGATACATGGGCAATAAATTTTGAAGGATACTCAAACTTTTTTCCACATGTTTTCCCATTCCTGATTCCTTTACATTGGTATACCTTTGCAGTGATGGCATGCTTTTTTTGAAAGTGAAAATTCATGTCATTGTACTCTTTAAAACCTTTCCCTTTTTTGCATATTGGACACCATCGTAAACTGACGGCACCTTCAGACATGTTTTCAGCATCGCAAAGGAAATGTTCCAACATAAGGTAGCATCGATCCTCTTCCCTCGTGGCGTAGTAATGATTGTGTAGTACTAAATTAAATCAAGTACACACATCAATCAAGTGTATACTATTTAGTAATCCTATGCAATATCAAAAAATTCGGATTACCTTTTCGAACTTCCTTGCGGCATTGGCGATAAGTTTTGTTTTGGTTGGCAGGAAGACGTCTCATATAATTTATCGTGCTTGCTTCAACAGCATAATGAAAGTACCTTCCAAAAAGTAATCTGTTGGAATGGCGTTCGTAAGTATCCTTCAAACTGGAAGGCCCGTCCGGGATATAGTTTGAGTAGAGACTTTCAACTCCTAAATTGTCACTAAAAATAAATTCATCCAAATCATCGAAATTATCGCGTTCTTGTCCTTCCAGTTGTCCATCATCTACATTCATTGCAGAACCATTCTTCTGTTCACCTTGTTGTTGTGATTGGTCTCTACTCGGCGTTCCTGGTGGCGTTGAAACAAAATCTAACCGCCTTTGCAGTTGTGGTAGATGCGGCCTAGAACGGTGCGGAACTGGTTCCTCTTGATGTTCATTTGGCTCATTCAGTATTAGAGATAGAGGTGGAACAGTTAAAAAGTTCCCCGGTGTGGGTGGTTGAAAGCCACCGAAATTCAAAGTGTTCCCTGGCGTGGGTGGAGGGAGACCTGCGATATTCAAAGTGTTCCCTGGCGTGGGTGGAGGGAGACCTGCGATATTCATTTTGTTCCCTGATGTGGGTGGAAAGAGACCTGCGATATTCAAAGTATTTCCAGGCGTGGGTGGAGGGAGACCTGCGATATTCAAAGTATTTCCAGGCGTGGGTGGAGGGAGACCTACGATATTCATTGTGTTCCCTGGTGTGGGTAGAGGGAGACCTACGATATTCATTGTGTTCCCAGGTGTCGGGGGAGGGAGACTTTGAAAATTCAAAGTGTTTCCTGGTGTGGGTGGAGGTAGATGTTGGAAATTCAAAGTGTTTCCCGGCGTCTGTGGAGGGAGATCTCCGTCATTCATTGTATTGACAGGCGTCGGTGGCGGGAGACCTCTGTCATTCATTGTGTTCGCTGGCGTGGGTGGGGGTAGATTTTGGAAATTCAAAGTGTTTCCCGGCGTTGGTGGAGGGAGACCTCTGTCATTCAATGTGTTCCCTGGCGTGGGTGGGGGTAGATTTTGGAAATTCAAAGTGTTTCCAGGCGTGGGTGGAGGGATACCTCCGATATTCATTGTGTTTCCCGGCGTCTGTGGAAGGAGATCTCCGTCATACATTGTGTTCACTGGCGTTGGTGGAATGCCCTCTTCATACTCCTCTTCAGGTTGCATGCGTTGGGTTGCCGGAATTCCGTCTGGGTCTTCATCTTGTTGGTTTTGTGGTACATTATTCTCTTGTCGATTTCTGGTTGTCCGTTGATTTCTGGGTGCATGTTGCGTGGGAGGTTGTCCAAATCCAGGGTACTCCAAACTCTGTCCATGCTTAACGAGCTTTCGCTGTTCATGAATGAGACTCAAGTGATGCTTGTAATTTCTTCTCACTTCTCTTTTAAGTGCTTGCTGGGTTCTTATCATCCAGTGAATGACTGGAGGTTGTTGCATTGCTATTCCGCCGGAGGGTTCAACGTGATTGACATTCATGTCTAATGCAGCTGCTCCACCATTCGGACGTGCGTTGCTTAGTCTTGTGGCTTCAATTTGGTTGTTCCGAAGAGCTGTGACGTAGTCTGGAACTAATTCCCATGTTTGTTTGTCTGTGGTCCTCTTTGAAAATGGTTTTCGAAGCAAGTAATTGCGAATGCTTAACTTGTCAGCATCGGTAAACGTGTGTTGCAAAATGTTTACTGCCACATGATGGTACTTGAAGACGAACCACATTGGTACGTAATAGTTTAATGGACCCGGATGCATGACAGTAACAACATAAAAGTAATAACCAGTTGCATTTCGATAGCATTCAACGACTATTCCTTTCTTAAATCCGAGTTCACCATTGTCGACAGAGCAAAGAACAGAAACAAAGTCCAGTAGATTGTGCACGTGGTACTCAATGTAACCGTCCACAGCATCATTTGAGAAAGCATGTAAACTTTTCAGTCTTGTTGTGATATATGCAGCCGCCCTCACCTCGCCATTTGAGAAAACTAGTGGCATTTTGAGCTCCATGTCGTCATCATCATTTACCTCACCAATAACTCTCAAACATGGTCTAGCATTGCACGTACACTCCTATAAAAAATTAAAATAGCTTAGCGACTATTTCAGCCCACTTTCCATACATATTATTGGTTATTTGTTTATATATGGTCTTATTAATATATACCTGTATTTGTTCACTTGTCTTGTACTTCCAGCCATAGTCAATTGTTATTTCCTCATTTGCTTTGATTGTTTTCCACGCAACGTATACTATCTTGTACAAACCGTCGTGGAGGTAGCTAAGTACCACAGCGTTCGGATAACACCTAAAAATAGATTTATAATTTGCAATAAGATGAATGTTTGCAATGTGGAGCACGTCAATGTGTGTTTTAAATCGTCAACTTGATTGATTACTTACCTGTGGTTAACCAATTGCATTGAAGAACCTTTCTCTTTTGGATAAATTATGTGTCCAGTCTCTTGTATTTGCAAAGCGTATTCCCAAATTATGTCTTCTGGTATGTTGCTTCTTTCATAGACAACACCCGTAAACTCTCCCAAAAAAGTGCCCTTTTTAATTGTTTTATAAGCAAATAGACCGTATCCTCTCTCCCCAGCCGTCTTGCAGTAAAGCAGACCCATGTCAATAGCAAACGTCCTATCTCTCCATGGATTGTTGGTGCAAAGATGGCCTGCAGTTTGGCATGCTATCCTTGTTCGATTGCCGTTGGTTCTATTGTTGCAAACGTCTATTCTACAATTGATGGGTAGCCTCCTTCCAGGACAACCACAGGCTATGGTCTCGGCTGGTCCCAATCCCATGTCCACCCGAATTTTTTGTTGCATTTGATCTCTAACTTGTCGTGTAATAACACCTGTATAATATGAACACACTTGTTATTATGCAATCAAAAACTATAATCATCAAGTTATTTCTAACCATTTAATTCAAACAAGATTTTAATCAATCATACATTCTTGAGTATATTCGTAATTTCCAAAACGTTGACATGTTTCTTCATTATGTGGAAGGGGTAAGTCAACTAGCTTTTTTGCAATGTTGCGTCTTCTTGCCATCTTTGAAAATGGATTGAGCAAAAAATAACCTTTTACACAATCAAACTTCAAGTCATTAGCTTCAAATGACTGTCAATGATGAATTTACACTGCTGACTTTGCCCCGGGAAAACTTTTTTCTTTTTTGGAATGCATGAAAAATACGAACCAGCTTCGTAACACACAGTTTCCACGATGATTGTATTCAAAAGAAGACGACAAAAAACCAAGGGGGATCATGATGATTAATTCAAAACAAATTGTGCACATACTGTAAAAATGAGATCAAGAGAACAGTCTAAATCCTAGCATTGTCAGTTTAATATAAATTTGTATTGTATACACGGGGCGATTGGATACACTATGAATTATTTTACTTTTACTCTTTATACGCACGGATTTCAAGTAACAAATTATTTCCAAATTTGTATTTTTGCTTCTTCGTCATCAATTTGATGTAATGTTAAATTTTCTGGAATTCAAATTACGTGAATGGGAATTGCAAACATCAGGAATATATGTACATGTAAAATTACACGATTTTGTTTAATAAATTTGATATATTTCTTGAAATTTTACGCTGCCTGGAAGACATTGATAACATTTCTTTTAATGAATTTGGACAAGGGAGCCACAATGCTACAGATGGAGTGACATGTACATTACATTGGAAATCGATCCAAATTTATCATGGATATCAATGACATGTTCATGTAGGAATAATTATGGAGGGTAAGTTAAAATTTAATAGTGTACATTGAAATACAATAACTGCAAGTATAAAAGTCCGGACGCACACCCAGAAAATTTTGTCCAATAATTAAGTATAGAGAGACAAAGTATGTGTTTCGGCTTTTAAAATGTTCTAATTTATTACTTAATAACTACATAATTAAGTTACGTCAGGTCAGTTGACGTGCTTCAACCTAACCTTACTTCAACAGGCATTAATTTTCCTGGCAATTCGATTCCGGTTAGGTTTTGTAGGCTAACATCAATGAGGGTTGGAGGTCAACTTCCAAAGTGGATGATGCCTAAATTTCTATGGAAGGATGGAAGCCTACTTTCATAAACGGATGGACGCCAACTTTCAGTTATATTGAATAAAAATTTAAATTATGAACGATTTTTCCGTACGACCCTCTCAAACAAAGTCAAAATCCATTGAATCCCCATCTAAGTCTACACATCTCAGTTCTATGTACTCCAGCAGTTCACATCACATTCTCGCTAACAACGAATATTTTAACAATCCTATACATTATGAAATCTCTCAAAAAAAACGTGTAAATTTGTGCATAATACTTAACAATGAATTTGCATACACACTCTTACCTTTACTTATCTGTGTTTCCCCGAAACCTATTTGGTTCTCCAAACCATCTTTCATAACAGCATACCTCGAAATGCCTCTAACATTGATAGCAAACCACCTCTTCATCATCCCCCATCCGCAGATCATAATTTTATTAATCAAATTAAACAGAAAAAAATCCGTAATAAATATGTACTTAAAATGGAAACTCTTTCCTCAATCAATCTCAGTTTGCTTCATACTTTGTGGTTCTTTACATTATCTCCGCTAACAGCACACTTAAAGAAAGCTAATTATCCCTCACTTCATACAACGCTGTATGTATGTATAATGTTTATTAAAGTTCAAAGGTTGTAAACTAAAAAGATTGAAAGGGTAAGGTAAATCCCACTAAAATATCTCTAAAACGATCCCATGTTAATTTCGTACTTACGCTTTAACATTGAGTTTAAATGGAGACTTTCCTTTCAATCATCCCCCCATTTCCAACCAATAAAGAGACCCCTATAATAAAGTGGATCTGAAAAGAGTGCTGGCAATCAGCTAGCCCCTCAAAAGCATCAAAGCATGATATCAAGTAAGCACACAAACCAACCCCCCTTCATTTCCAACCAATAAAGAGACCCCTATAATAAAGTGGATCTGAAAAGAGTGCTGGCAATCAGCTAGCCCCTCAAAAGCATCAAAGCATGATATCAAGTAAGCACA
>JAQIWN010000405.1:0-34666 GCA_034699025.1 Entomobrya cf. arborea Gr-Col-00668 | reverse complement strand
CACAATAAGTGCACAACCCAAAGTAAGAACGGAAACGGAGAGGTTAGCAATTGACATTACATAAAAGAAAAAAAACTGCATACTCTTTTTGAGCTAGACGTAATGATGTCTATATATTTTAAGGTTGACAGGTAGCATTATCATTTCTTTCATTAAGAATTTTCTTACATTTGTAGACATAAGCAAGCTGGTTTGTGGTAAAATGCGATAATGGAAGTGTAGCCTAAATAAAAGCCAGAGAATTTGCTAAGCAAAGAAAAGTAGCAATGCGAAATGAAAATGGGATGCGATAGCAGTCAGTCAACTTTAAAATTGTAATACGACTTACTATGCTGCTCCCACTTTCAGCATCTTTACTTTTTCCATTAAGTTACTAGAGCTCTTATAAAACGTACAAAAGTAATGTGGATGTACATAAGTAGAAAACTGGGATTTATACTTACGCTGTGAACTACATCTCCGGATGATGTTCTCCAGAAATGTGTTCTGTGGTGCAACTAATCCTCTCCGTCCTCCCGGCATGATTACTAGAAAGTGTTGATGATGATGTTCGTGTTGTTGATTATGATGATGAAGAAGACGACGGGATTGACAAAATTATATGTAGACCTATGTATACAAAGGTGTATAATATATTATTAAATACAATATATTTGCTTTGCTGATCTTTCGCCTTCTATTCCGATGATGCTGTGGTAAACCTTCCAAATAATATTTTTCGGTAGGTATATTTTGATGATTTTCGATGATGTTGACGTTGGGGAAATAAAGAAACAGCTTTAAATACAGCACATGAGATACACAGCAGATGATGTCGACGTAAAGTATATGAAAATTACTTAAACTCTTAATACGTGTGAGCTAAAAAGGAGAGTGGGTCGCAGCGTATCAAAAGTAAATCGAGAGGTTGGGAAAGAGATAAATATAAATAAATTTCTTTACTTATGTTTTGTCTTCTTGAAAATGAAATGGGAAGAAGGCGAATGGGAGGGGAAAAGTAAAAACTTTCTCTTTAAAAAATCTTCTTTCTTACTTAAGTAGGTTTTTGTGTAATAGGTAAGTAAGGTCACGGGTGTGGAAAATATCCTTTCGTTGATGATGACACGGAGAAGCAAATAGTAATGAATTATTTATATTTATACGTTTACTTTACGAACTGCAGAAGAGTGAAGAGAAAAATTTTGTGGTGGTGAGGTGATTATGGTGTTGAGTCGTGTGAATATACATATATTTTATACACGTGTATACGAAATACGCAGTATGTCTAATTTATTTAGAAAAGAATGTTATCAAACGTTGTTGATAATGACGAGACAACATCAAGGAACTTACGAACCATCACCTCATTATCACCCCAGTTTTTTTTCAAAAAGTAAATCTCTTAAAAACTATTTCCTTTTCTAAGTTGTAAAATACGCTTTAAAATACGAAGAGAAAACCAACCAAGGTTTTTTTCTTCTACAAACTCGGTTTTCATTTATATACATACGTGCACTAATAGGATTAACTATTTCAAAGATCACCTGTGCCACACAGCACACATACACGAACATAAACTTGCATTTTCAAACTCATCACTTGAATGCGTTTAGAAGAAAAAAAATAACTCCTTTTTTATCTACAAACGTCCCTAGAACACACTTTCAACTATAGATAAACTATAAGCACGAAAAAACTAAAAATTTCACTGCATTCTTTACTTGCTTTAGAGTAAGTAGCTCTACGTTTCACAGTAAGTTTAAAGTATATTATGTCTGTTGAATGAGTAATCAGTTTAGTAGTCGTGTAATTTTTCTTTTACCATCATGACATGGTCATAAAGTAATCTCATATCACGGACCACCACAAGAGCATATCAGAGGAGGAGCGGCATACCTCTCTCTTGATACCATTAATATAACTCATTTAAAAACACTAAAGGACTCCTCCTGTTTGGTACGTTGCGGATATTCCCTTTCGTAATCATTTCATTTTGCACACAAGTGTTCTTAAAGACCTCTATAATCTGTATGTTTTATACATTATATATAATTCCATCATGAAACACTCATATTTGTTGAGTACGAAAATGCATCTCTCCCTCTGTAGTGGCATACGCATACGGGGAAGCTTATTCTTTCGTGTGGTGGGATTAATGAATGTAATCATATGGGCTTAACTGGTCTCTGTCTCTTCTGGTATCACCGTTTGTCAGCACAATGAAGTCATTTTGTCATCATAATTACACTCGTATCTAGTAGCACCATCATCAGCTGCAGAATAAGAAGTAGAAGAAGAAGAATTTTCAACGACAAGGGCCGCTACCATTTTGTTGAGTAAATCATGATCACGGAGAAGAAATTGAAGGAGCAACAACGCACCCATCATCATACAACTTAGAGCAACAACTGTGTAGACTTTATTTTCATACGAACACGAAGAGTAGCAGCTATTTCTTCTAGTACTGCTGTTACACATGCAGAGAAAGGGATATGATGATGATCCTGGCTTACGATTTCGCTCCAGCAGCATCAACAACATTTTCTCACATGTGAAGTAGCTCAAGTTTAATTGCATGATTAAATGTGCCTTATGGCTGTAATCTGGATTTCGTTTCTGGTGCTCCAGGTGATGACGACGAGAATGGCGATGGAAATGATCATGATGATGGTTTGCCTCCTTATGGTCTCTTGTAGTAGTAATAGTATTATTATTAAGAAAAACACACCTGATCATCATGATGATCTATAAGTACACACAACACGGTAGCTCTACATTTGAAATGATGCTATTCTTGATGCTTCTGATGATGAATCCATTAATTTTACCAAAACTCTCAGGTAATTTTCTTGTGTAGACTAGTGTGATAAATAATTTTATCTTTTTTTTTTAGAAAGATAGGAAGCACCGACAGGAAAATTATAGTGTATATTTTTATTTCATGTACTCAAAGATGTCATGATCATCACACATGAGCAATCAAATCTTATTACTTCATGTTGTCTGCATGCTATCATCATATCATTCGCGTCCTCGCGTTGCACATGTATCGTGTTTCATGTGAGAAATTTTGTCCGTAGAGGATACATTAAATCATATTCCATTTCGGTGGAAATAAATTTTCTCCGTATTTCCCAATGCTCACTTTCACCACTTGACACATGGGATATTCTCAGTAACCACACAGTATTAGCATTACCAGTAATAATAGTAATTCCTCTCACATGAGTTATTCCATCAATTCGAGGACAGACTATGCTGATGTGGGACCAGATCAGAGTGGAGGGAGCCGGAGGAGTAAATTATTATGAAGAAACCTACTGGCAATATTACAACATTAATTTTGGTGTTGTGGTAGTCGAATTCGTGGTGGGATAAATATTTCTGTAACATTTTCCACTCTTCTTCTTATCGACAAAATTCCAGGCTGCAAAAAATCGACTCTTATAGCTACGTTCACGCTTTCTCAAAAAGAATTCTGTACGCGTACAAGAGTTATGATGACGATCACGATGATGATACCATCAAAATCTTAGAGTATTGCATGGTTCTGTTACTTTTTTCTGTAGTCGTACGTAACCCCCACAAATTTTCATATTATTTGCCAAGGGGCTTTGACTTTTTTGATATTGTGATCAGCTCTCTGATCTGTCATATGCGATGAGAATTGAAGTGGCTTGTAAATATTCACATATTTTATGTATTATTTCATGAACCGTGAAAAAAGAGTGGTGTGGCGACATTTTACGTAAACACACTCACATATACACACTGCACACAACAAAATATTTTCTTTTTCAGTGTTTCTCCTTCGCACTCTGCACTTTCTCCACTATGTAGCCATGAAAAGTCAAATGATATTGAATGTCATCAAAAATGATTACGTTTTCTTTTATACTATTGTTATGATTATTTTTTGCACGATCCTACATTATTGATGTTGATGAGGATATATTATAATAACATGGGATATTTTTAGACCATTTGCCTCTCCCTTCCACTCAATAAATGTGCACACAAGACATGAACAAAAAGTGGAAGAAATTTATTTATTTTTTCAAGATGGATCTATGAGGCAACGAGAATCAATTTCCTTCTATAGTTTCCCATATATTTTGTTTTCTTGTATAAAAAATCGCACGAAAACACTAGAATGTATTTTTTAACAGAGCTTTATCAAGATCTTCATGGCAGGCATTGAAACAGTCGTAGACGTCATTTTGCAGTTATTAATAATCTGTTGGGAAACGTCTCCGTTTTCCTTTGTAGAAATAATAACAATAAAATCCAAGGGTTGATACAGTTGTTGCTCAACGGGAAAACCATGATCGTCAGTGTAACAGTAATAATAATAATTTCTCCGAGAAGGATCGTGAGATGAAGATGAGTTGACGTTGGTCGTAGTTGTCGTAAAAGTAAAGTCGCTGCTGTCATCCGTGATCGTGATATTCCATTTTATTTTCTCAGCATTAGCCCCATGGCAGTTTCCTCGATGGCTTTGATAGTAATGAAAATATTGGCTGAGAAAAAATAAAATAAGTGTGGTGGAAATTCCTGCTACGAGCAACCTTTTCTCAAGTAAAATTAAACGTTCAACGAGTAGACGGCTGGTTTGAATATTATTACTATTTTGTTTCCTCTTTGAACTATTCTCTTTTAACAATGGCAACACAAGAGGCAACGACTGGTCCTCATGAGCACTACTAACACTACTAGAATAATAAGAGTACACAAGGTTGCTGCCACTACTACCACTACTACTTAAACGTAAGCTGGTGGTCTTGTTATTATGCTGATTGTTAGGCTGTGCTCCATTAGCAATAATCCTTTTACTGGTATGTTGTTGAACGAGAGTAGAAAAGCACAAGATGAGGATGTAAACGGCAAGGCGCACCCACGATGAATATAATAATTTCTCTTTGTAAATAGATCGCATCCCGGGAAGAGAAGATACGTATGTGGTTACTTCGAGGAAATTATTTTCACAAATTGGTGATCTTAGCTGTGCAAATCACTAACGACATACTCAACTACAAATAATTGTATTTCTATTCTTTGAAGTAGATTTAATTGGAATATTTTCTGTTGCTCCCACGCAGTATTATGGCAGCAATAAAATACGTTTCACTTTTCTCCGGTAAAGTCCCTCCCTTCAGTTCATCAACAACACAAGTCATTCTCACTTTCATTTTTTTGTCTTTTACAAGTGACAATAAGTGCAACACCACTTTACAAAAAAACAACCTTTTTTCTTTATCCCGTCTCACTGAAAAGAAAGCATTGAAGATCGAACAAGTAAAAAATATATTGGTTCTACAGCAAAAAATGTTGGCTGCACTTTTCTTTCCTTTTCGTCTTGTCCGTTGGCCCTTTTGTTCATCCTTTATTATGTTCTATACCTTTATTTGGCATAGGGTGGCCGTGTTGCAGAAGTAAAAGGTAAGCGAACCTCTGCCATCGCTTCGTTTTTTGGCTATAGGTAATTCAAGTCACTTGATGGAATTCAATTTGTGTTGTGGGCTTTCTTCTTCGTTTGAGTTTTTCTTTTTTGTTAACCTGCGCTTTGCTGATATCAACTTGTGCACGTTGTTTTCCAATTGCTGTCTCTGTTGTTGATGTGTTGTTGTACAGACTTATAAATTGAAGAATAAGAAAAAGTGATTGTCCATCACCATCATTCCAGGTTTATATATTATGTATTTATATTTATGTAATGTAGGTATATTCATATATAACACTATTTACACTAACACACAATCTTTTTAAAAAGTTATCCGAAAAAAAGACTGCCACAAATGTCGCTAAAAGTGAAAGTCGCAGCAATCCTTCTGAAATGGGTTTTCACTCCCAAGCGCTCGTATAGTTCCTTCTGCTACATCGTTTAACTTTGCAGTGAAGGTGGTCCTTCTGACCGTCTTCTGTTCTATACCATTATTTGTCGTTTGTTCACTTTTTATGCGTTCTTTTCCGGTCCGCATAAAGTATATAAAAAGAGACACATTTACTGAATTGTATTGTAGTACGTGTTTACGTATCAACCGCAATTCTTTTACTTTTCCAAGTCGTACTCTATAGATTTGTTTTTCTCAAAAGCAATACATGTGGGATGAACATTAGTTTTCTCTTCTGGTTTCGTCGTAACCATTTTTATTCTGTAAGAAAACAAAAAACACAATATAGTAAAGTAGTAAGACATATCTCTGATGATCATGTGCATGCCTAAACGCTTCATGTAGCATACACATTACTTTACTTTGTAAAATAAAAATGCAGTGGTCGTATTTTTAGCAGAGAGCACAAAATTCATGAGTTTGTGTGTGTATTGCGAGCTTGAGTTGAAGAGTGAGTGAGTACACGGAAGAGCGCTGCCTAGTTTGATGAGTGCTTGTTTGGTCCAATTTACTAGACACACACAAGCAGCTTCTTGTTTTTCTTTCTCTGTGTGCTTTCAGTGTATCTCCCACGTCGACGTTGTCGACATTCTCTTTAAAAAACCAAGCTTAAAAAAGTTAGGTAAGTGCCTTTTGCTTTTTCACTGGAGAGAAAAAAGGGTAAACCCTCTTGGCTATCTTTTGAATTGTATCAAAATAGCTTTACAAATTGAATTTTTTATCAAATACTTTTTTCCCTCGTCCTCATGATGATGTGCTGTTAGCTAAGCAAGTTGGTTTAGCTGAGCGAGAACCAGAAGCATTAGTAGCGGTATATGGTATTATAGCATGGCTGGCAAACTATGCTGATTTAATATGCTTGTAGCTACCACTATTACCACCACCGATGCCACGCTGCCACCATTCACCACCATCACACCGCTACTTTACGCCACGACAGATAGATGAACATACTTTCATGATAAACGCACCATCATCGACAATCTATTTATGTGCATATTATGCAATATAAACGAATTTTTCTCTTTCGCTCATCAACAAAGAAACACATGTTGAGATATGATATGATATTTTTTCGGGAGATATGATTAAATCATTTTAATTCAAAATCAAGTTTTAAAAAATCTGGAAAATATTTTCAGCAAGATATGTTGAAAAAGTATTTCAGCTTATATCATGCCAGTGTTGTCGCTTTTTATCTTTTTACTAATTTAGTTAGCTTTTTTTCCTTCCAAAAAAAGAATTTTAATTTGTCTTCTTTCCAAAACTATTTTGTACACAAAAAAACAGGAACTAAAATCTTGACAAACAAAACTAAAACAAAAAAACTTTCTCGACATTTTTTATTCAAAATACAAGTTGAGTATGTTGGCAACAATCTTAGGTCGACATATAGTAGCCCTCCTTCTCCTTTTCAATTATTTCCGGTTGCTTTCACCACAACAATTTACTGC
This sequence comes from Entomobrya cf. arborea Gr-Col-00668, assembly GCA_034699025.1. Classification (NCBI taxonomy): domain Eukaryota; kingdom Metazoa; phylum Arthropoda; class Collembola; order Entomobryomorpha; family Entomobryidae; genus Entomobrya; species Entomobrya cf. arborea Gr-Col-00668. Next base: position 27,342 of record JAQIWN010000405.1, on the reverse strand, counting down.
GCTTCTATTTCGCGTAGATTTCGTGTGCCAACAAATCTTTTATGTTCTTTTTCAACTTTCTAAAATTAGAAATTTCTCGCTGAATATCACTCTCTTATTGTATTAAGGCTAGACACGAACATTAACATGTATAAAGAGCAAACGCAGGCACATTATTTTTATTCGGCTGAATCCTTCTAACATTTTTACGACACAGACTGCCTTTAACAAGACAGAAGACACTTTCAAAATAAAAAAGAATATCCGGTTACTTTTAAAGAAACTTCTCCTTTCTTTTTCTATCCTCTATTTCTCTTTAATGTTTAAATAACAAAACTGTTTTCCTTTCCCTTCTCTTTAAACATTAAAGCCGGGAGGGTTTGTCTGTAGCATGCACACCTCCAGCTTAACACTAAGTACGTACATGCCCACATTGGTAATATACTTCTTTGTCTGTCTACAAGAGTTATGTCCTGAATGTCCAAATGTCCTTTATCGATTTAAAATTACGACCGACCACATATAAAACATGAAGAAGCAAAATTTCTACTTTCTTTTTTTCCTGTGAAATTCAAGACGCTTCTATCATTCTCTATTTTCCTTGTGATATTCGATCCCTGCATGTTTTACACTATCCACTCTTCTTATAGAACCCAAGAAATAAACGCATAGCCTACAAAAAACTAGAAACCTTTTCCAATGTACATGCATTTCCAATGTATTTCCAAGTATATAATTCCTAAATTTATTCACTTTTGGTTTCTACCTAGCAATTTTGCTCGTTACCACTGCGTACATTTTATACGTCCATAATATTATGTATTTCGTCACACCGTCATAAGCTATAAAACAACTCCCCCCTTTGCGTTTTATCTAGACCAGCCTGTCATATTAAATACTAACAATGATTCTATTCTAATTCTAGTTGTACAACATGAAATTGTCAAACTATTCAAACTGCTAACTAAATTTGACTGTGTGCAAGTCTTTCTTACTAAAGTAATCAGTCAAACTGAAAAAAAAACGCTTTAAGGGAGACAATAGTGGCTGTTCAAGATGCTTTGATAAAATCGAAGAGCCTGAAAATAGGGTCTGCTGATGTATGGTATGGTAACATGGTATCTTAATGCAAACATTGCTCTTCTATTGTGCATCTGTTTCTTGAACGAAGTCAAATTCTTCAGGGATACCACTGATGCCATATACGTGTTTAAAAACCCATGTTTTTCTCTTGCATGTAAATAAAACATTGTAGAGGTAAGTAAATAGCTGTATGACTGGTGTTTCACTCACTTGACACAACTTTAACTTTTGAATACCCTTTCAAACTTACTCCTTGATAAGTAAATGCTGAAAAGAGTAGAAAATATCTAAGCAAAATAACAAGTTAGTCAACTTGAAAGGACAAAGACCGAGTGAAAAGAGTGACTCAAGAAATAAAACAAAGTTTCTCCCTAAAGATTTCTTTTTTTCTTTCTGGACGGCTGTTCTATCAGTATATACAGCACCGTAAAAAGAGAAAGCACTGTATTACAGCTCCTCATCACATATTGCTTACCAGTATGAAATGCAGGTATTTCAAAAAAAAATTACCAAAGAATCTCAATTTTTGGCATTATTTTGATATTGCTTATTTAAAAAAAATGCAAGATAATATATGGAAATAAAAAGTCTAATATAGTGGCACAAACACAAAACAACAAGTACCACTGCAGCACACAGTGGTGTTTTTGCTTCTTACTAACGACAGTAGAAGGTAAGTATGAGTACTCGTCTACTACGTAGCAATGCTCGCATTTTGTAGTATACATTGCTTTCTTTCGAGTTTGTTCAGGCCATTATACTTTATACCAACAAAGCAATGTGCTTTGTCTGCAAGCCTTTTTCCAGCTAGAACGACTAGCATACACACACATAAATAATATGCATTACACTCAAGTCGCACTGTTAGATATCTTGTTTTTTGAGAAAGAAAGGAAGAAAATATTAGCTTTCTTGAAAGTTTAGCGGCACAAGTATTAATAAAGAGTTGCTTTTGATACTGCTTCTTTTTCGGCATTTTTTATGTGTAACACCCTTCTAAGGAAATCTTATTTTCTGTTAGAAAAAAACATCCCTCTAGTTTTCTTGAAAGATCTTATTTTTTTATGTACAAACAAGAAAGGCGGCAGTGATGGTAGCAGTTTAGAAATAGTAATAAAGACTACTAACACCATTTGAAGTAGTAAAGTATTATATATTATTATGTAGTATTGTAACACACTAACCATTCACAGAAGAAAAAAAGTAGAGAAGACTGTGCAAGTCTTTTTTACAAATTGATGGTACTTTTGTACGAATGGATAGATTCATTGGAAAAAACGAGAGGCGACAGGAGAGCAGCAACACAGGATTGTGCTGCCTACGATGATAGGACAACGATAGTATGTAGAAAGAGAAAGGCGAACAAACCGACAGAGACGATGATGATGGGTACCTCAAGTGTCCCACGGTCGGAACGAGACTGACTGACTCACACCAATGATCATATAAAAAGGGCGAAAAGGGGGTTTTGCAACTTGGAAAACTTTTTCTTTCTTTCTCCTTTTCTCTTCGTCTACTTTCGTAGCTGGAAAGAAATATACGTATACATACATACTCACATTATATAAACTATTTTCATGTATTTTGCTCCTTCTTCATGTTCTCAAAACGTACTTGATACATACCTATGCATGTGTTCATTTTCTCTATGAAATGCCCACTTAGATATATTATAACTCCATGTAAGACTGTTTTTAGCAGTAACCCTGCTGCTTTTCCCTTGCATACTCGCTTACTGCTCCTGTTTGTGAGCATGTTGAGTGGTGTTAGCTGTTGGTGGATTGAAAAGGAAGGGAAAACGGCACTCTGCACGCTATGCGTACATAAATATTCCCGTTTAGGTAGGCATGAAAATGTATATTGCAAATGTGAAAGTTGGAATCCTGTTAGAGGTATGATTATGTTAGGGTACTCTAGCAGAAAAGGCGGTTAGCTTGGAAAATGTACTCACTCTCTCTCTCTCTCTCTTGCAAACACATAAACGTATCAAGAAGTATGCCGAAATAAAGAAAAGAAAGCTCACACGGTAGCACACCACCACTGCCATTACATACAATATATTTATATTATTTTCGTATGTGCTCATACTTATATTCTTTTTAAATTTTACCCCCTTACATTCATTACATACACACTGCTGCTTGTACGTAAGAACGAATAATGACAATACTACTTTTCTCTGGAATATTGCTAACAGCTATGCATGCATGCTCTAAGCACACAGCAAATCAACGATGGCGGAGAAAGTAAGTACGTAACATTTTGCTTGTGCCTCTTGCTTTACTTTGATACTTGCTTGCATGGTTGTTTATACAAAGAGAGCGCCTTTCCTTTTTGCAAAAGCACACATTCAAACACACATGCACTTATTTTACTAAGCGGCATGGTTGGTGGTTGGATTGGTGTTGTGAGAATAAGACAGTGAATTGAAGTTGTAGTTGTATTGCTGGTAAATGGATGTTGTGTGTGGTATGGGCAAAAAAACAGCAGGAAAGCTGCATAGTATTTTACTATAATGATAATAAGACTTCACAGTAGTGAATTTCTGTGTCTTCTTTTTTTATCTTTTACACAAAAACTCTTCACATGCATGCATACAGTTGTTTGGCCGGAGAAGAAGAGGCAAGTTTGCGTTACTGAAAAGACATTTATGCTTGATGTCACCCTCTTTTTCTCTTTCACTTACTTTACTCCACATCCCATATCATCCTATCCTCTCTTGATACCATATCATATCCAACTGTTGTTCAACTAAAGTGAGCTTAGGATTTCCTCATACTCTGCCTCCTTCCATTATTGCATACTTTTTCTTAGAAAAATGCACATAACTTTCTCTCACATCTTCTTACTTAAATATATGCACATATGTATATAATCTAATTCACAGTAGTCGACTTCCTGTGCTCCGCAAATGAAATGGCAAGTATTTTTTTACAAGTTAAAAATATGTAAGCATACATATACAGCACGCTGCTTTGCTACTCAAGTCTAATACACTGTCATCATGTAACGTAAACGTAAAACCATCACCGTTTTCGCTTTTACATGCTCATCTTCATGGCACATGCTAAACGATACCACGAAATACGAAAATTATACCACTGCGTATTATCATATTCCTTGTGTAACGTACTTTCACTATTTTTTCGATCTTTATGCTATACTAAAAAAGTTCCTCGTACCTAAGAGTTTTAGTAGAAAGTATGAATTGTTGTTTTTTTTTATTTAAGTCACCTATCTGCTAAAAAACTCATCACATATAGACATAAACTTACACTCTAAATGATATAAACGTGGACAAACCAGCAACGTGTTTGTGAGTGTGTTAGCAAAAAAAACCGAGATAGGTGTGAGGGCAACGGCAGCATTGGAATTCGCAAGTTCACTGGAGTGTGGAAAATAACTCAATGTACATGCATTTTCCAGCAGCTTACTTGCATACGCCAAGTTTTTTTTTCGTACAAATACATTTTGTCACTTTGTACTATGCCATGCGGATATAATGCTTATACGAGCGCCTAAATACTGGAGTGGGTCTTCTTGAGCTCTATAAGGAGAAAGTACTTTATAACTTTTACATACGCACATGTGATGTATTTGATCCTGTATGTGAACTCATCCATGAGGTTTTACGTTTGTGCATTCTTATTCTTGTATAAATATTTTGTGTTTGTTCAAATACTGTGTACCATAAATACATAAATACCTATCAAAGCTTGTTATTTTACACTTGCTATGATCTGGTGGTGGTGGTGGTGTGGTTTCACAAGTAATATAGTAATGACGATACGAGGTAAAAACAAGAAGTGGCTTTTTGTTGAATAACACTAAACCACACTCGCTTCAATTATTTGTTATCACATTATTATTGTAGCAAAACACTTGGGTACGAGGAAGCTCACTCATTTTGCTACTTGTTTCTGCTCTCTATTTATTTCCACGTACAATTTTTCCGATTGAGGAAGAAGGCGAAATCATTTACTCTTGTTGTGCTCTCTGTTATATACAATGCTTAAGTTGGATTAAAGTACAGAGCGGTTCATGTTCAGTTTAGATTGCTAGATTTTCTTTTTTATGGCGTGGTTAGTATAATCATAGCTGAATCATATGCAATTTTTAAGTATTAAGGAAATACAAAGTACAACAACAAAATCGGTACAGAAATTCTCAAATTGCAGAAGACAAGTGTTCTCCATAACCATCACCACATCACAACACACACACACAAGTTTGTAGACTTGTTTGTGAACGAGAGTGAAAGAGTTGAGGCAGACCAATAATATTTAAGCTAGTCAAGCAAAACCCTCAGCTTAGCATCCTATCATTATAATCATCACTATAAACATCTTCATTTTATTATTGTTTTCCGGTGCCGCTACCACCGTTAGAGGACTACGCAGTAGTAGTAGTCCCGGCTAAACATTATTATTTTGGCAGGCAAAGCAATTTAAGCCAAGCTTACTTGTATTAAATGGTAGGCTTTTTGAATTGCACAACTCACTTCCACTTTTCTCTTGCATCATTCAGTTCACATTCATAACAATACACATAGCTGCACACAACGCAACATGATACAGACGTATTTATGCATGACGATAAAATAACTGCTTGTATAACAAAACCCAGTACACTTATTTAGTGTGCAAAAAATACATACATACAAAATGGATGGAAAAAACTAGTGTAATGTTAGTCTACATATTTATTATGTGGGCTCATCTGGTTTTAGAAATGACTTTTTCCTTTCTGCTTACAGTTTTGTTGTTTTAACTAAATGTGCATAAAACGGGCAGACAGGCAGGGACATTTCATTTGAATGAATAGTGAATACCTCTCTTCTGTTGAAAACACCCACTACGGCAACCTCATCTTTAGTATGAAATAATGATCAGCTTCTTTCTCTCTTTCAAATACAAATATTTTACTGAACCCATCTCGTTCTCGAATTTTGTTGTGTGAATCGTGAAAATTCAACCTTTTTCAGGAAAAGCAAAAGACCGTGTTAGGTAGCATTGTTTTGTTAATCATTCGAATGAAAGGCTGGAGAGCAAAGATGGAAGGAATGAGAGTTTATGCAGGATGTACACGTTTTATGCATATGAAAGGGTTGTTGCTATATTATTTACATTATCATACACAATTTCCCATAACGTTGTTCCAATAATAACCCTTTTTGTCATCAAAGATTTATATATTGCTGAATGTAACTTTTACGCTTGGGCTGTGTCCTTTGTGAATCTTTTTGAAACAAAGACTGAGTAATTTGTTCTCAAAAATGATTATGACAACTGGCGAATCGACTTATGTCGGTTGAACAAAAAGATTTAATGTTATGTTTCATTAGAATTGGAAAGGATTGTTGAGCTTTATAAAGCTAACTGTGGAGTAAAATTCTAATAATTCTACAGTGAAATTAATATTTTCTGCTGGTATATAATGCAAAAGAAAATATATTTATATCGTAGTTTCCTTTTGATAAATCCAGCAATTTTGTGAATAAGCCTCCATGCACATTGAGTACAAATATTTATCATATTTAATTTAAAAGAATTTCAAAAAATTGAATTTGATATTTGATTGTGTAAGATTTGTAAATGAAAATTCCTGGCCTCATTTATGCTGTAAAGTTTCGTGCATTTACTAGTGCAGTGTAGGCTATGTTTAAAATTCGGATGAAAACATAACAATCGGACTTCTCAACAGTCAATATGCTATTGTCTAATTAATTTCAGTACAAAATTCCTCAAAACTACATACATCAATGGTGTATAAATTTTGGAACAAAGCTATGCAATGTATGCATTGGGTTTCGTGGTTAGTTTTATGTAATACAGCTGCAGCTCAACAACAGCAGTAGCATCAGTTGTTTCTCTGCCAAGACCAAAAAGGAAAGTCAATTTTATGTATGCATAGCATTCCATTCCATTCTTCTCTCTGTGCTGGTGTGTGCACTTCAACACACAAAGTCATTTCCGATTTAGGGAGATTTTTGGCTTTTATAAAAACTATTTTCAGTGTGCACCTGTCATCATGAAATAATACTCAACTCAGGATTCATATGTGCTGAATTTGAGTTTAACTGTAAGCACCATTTTGTATTGTATAGAAATGATGCTGTGGCCCTCATGCGTTCCCACATCGATGACATATTTTCGTTTTCTACGTAAAGTGGGAAGAAGCAATAACCCTTTTGAATAGAGGAAACGCACACAAGAAAGAAGTCAAGTCAACACTGTGGGTAGGTAGACTGAGTAGTAGTAGCGATGATGGTAGCGTTTGGCGGTAACCTTACAAAAGTACTACTATTAATGCAACAAAAAAGGTTCTGTTTAATACAAAAAGGAGTTGTAGCAGCGGCATTTATTTTCAACGCTCCACCAGTTAGCTGAGATGTGATCTTCGTATAGCCCCTGGTCGTTGTCGTACGAATAAGTTCTTTGTGCTCCTTTTGTGAGTATAATATTGTTGTTCTTAGTAGGTATAAGGACAAGTTTGTTTGGAATTGTATACATATAGGGCATCTTCCCGATCATCATCATCAACACATATCACCCACCATCACATTTTAGCCCATACTACATACTATGCGGAGACAAAAAATCGTAAAACTGGTAACTGGTGTAAGCATCGTGATGGTAGCAAAAACTACGCTTATACGATTGTATATTTAGGTGGAAGTTCCAGACAAATAAGCTTTTCACTATGTACGACCACCCTTTCAATATATTTTTTTTGCTCTGGTGTGCCTAGCTGCTTGCTTTTGCTTAAATCGACTGACTACGTACAACGCACACACCAAACCAACCACCACCACACCACATAGACAGAGAAAGAAGAGCGATCAGCAGGCAACTAGGCAGACTGCAACTGTGTAAGCATTCCAGGTTTTAAAAAGGTTGACCTGCGCTCTTCTTTCGCCAATTGCCAAAAAGTACTACACAAGACGAAAAGGAAAGAAAAAGATAGACCAAAAAGGATAGATAGAATAGCAAGATGTACTTGCATACATGTTGTTATAAGGCCCCCTCTCTCTCTCTCTCTCTACTCTGTTGTCGTTGTTGGTACTATTATGAATAGACCAACAAGAAAAAAGGACCCTAGTCTGCATTCTGCATGCATTTTCAACATTAGAAAAAAGGAACCAGTACTAAGTTTCTGTACAGTATCATCAGAGCTCTGGTTTGGTATGACTAGAGAAACAAAATTCTTACTTCAGTAGACCACCAGCAGCAACCAGACTAGTCCAGACCAGCACAACAGCATCACCATCACCAACGCGCTATTTTACTACCAAGAAGGGTAAACTGCAAAAAGGACTACGTATTCCACTCCTTCCAACCAACGATGTATGGAAAAGGGAAGAAAATGCCGGAGTTATCATACAAACATTTGGCGAAAAGTACGCTTTTATAAGAAAAGAAGAGAGGAAAATTATGTTTATAATACGACGAACAAAGTACCTCTTTTCTTTGTAATTTTGTATGTCTCCTTAGCTTAGCTCTCTCTCGTTTTCTCTGGTGGTGGATAGGTGGTGGATAGGTGGTGGCGGAGATATAGTGTGTAATATGAATGCACACAAGCTCCTTCTAAAAGGCTGGTGTACACTTTTACTTCCTCTATCACATTTATCTAGACTACGTGTGTGCAATCATATATCCATGATGGTGATGCTGGCTGCTGGCTAAGTATTATGTTCGTTTTTCGTATGTCGTTGTCCTTATACCGGGCGCTAGTATTACTATTATTATTATTCCCTTTCCTCATTCCTAGTCTTTTGGTGATGTGCAGTGGTTGGTGGTAGAGAGAGAAAGAGTATTCTCAATCAGCCTCCTAGGTTTGCTAGGAGAAAAGAGCAAAGATGGAGTAATTCATACTACCAACTATGTACAGAGAGTAATACACCGTACTTGGTCAGACCATCACTCCACCACTCCAGTTCTCATAGTTCTCTCTCGCTTTATATTAGTTCGCCAAGAAGAACAAGAAGAGTCAGAGAGAGTAGAGTCAGCAGAGACTTTCAACTTTGTTCAAGAAAAGAGCATGAGAGAAAAAAGTGTAGGTAGACTTTTATGAGGAAGCCAAAAAGCAATCCTGAAGCAGCCAAAAATCTAACCCTTTTAAAAGGTAGTAAGCACACACAACTTATCAGCATTCCTATTGTGTTGCTGCACCCGATTCTATTCTCAAAGCGAACGAGTAGCAAAGAGTGAAAAGTACTACATGAGGATCAAGAGACGAGAGAACAAGCAAAAATAACCATCGTAAGCCACAACAGCAGCAAAGAAAATGTGCTTTCCAAAAGTGTATAAGTGTATACACATATACATAAATGTAAAAAAAAAAAATATTTTTTATGTAAGGTATATACACAAAAATATACTACTTACATATGTATTTTTCGCACACAAAGTTATTATTGCTAATGCACATTGTGTTATATGGCTTCACAATTTTCGGCTTATTATTATTACCGTGTAGAGAAATGGAGAGAGAAATGCATGCATGACTTCACTTATTCTCAGTTCTGCTCTTTCTTACTCCAGCGCAGTGCTATTGCTCCTTTCTGCTGTTATTTCCTTTTCTATCTTTTCTTTCTTTTTCCAACAACAAAACGTTATAATGGCAGTACCATTTTTCTCTTTCTCTCATGTTTTGACAAGACGAGAAAGAAAGGGAGAGAGAGAGTTAAACAAAGTACGTTACTCATGTAAAGTTATGCCATTTGATATATTCAGCATAATTTCCTTCTTGAGAGCACATATGTAATGTTGCATGTTACTTTGCCTTTTTTCTGCTTACCTACCAATTTTCTCTTCTATATAAAGAAAGTACGCGTGAATAAGTGGAAATGTTTATTTTTTGTCAATGAGAAACCTATTATAGTATATTAAGTAGTAAAGGGAAAGCAAAACAACGAAAAACAAAATATAGCAGAAGAGAAGAAGAAAAGAGAAAAAAATACACTTCATTTTACTTTCGCATTGTATTCATCATATTATATAGAGTGGAGTTCAACTTAACATTACAAAGCTTTATAATATGCATCACAACATCAAGGAAGACACCAACTCATGACATCCCAGACAACATTTATACATATATTGCTTTTCGTTGATGTTTTCTATTTTTGCGTCTCTTTGTTTGCTCCAGGCAGACCTAGCATAACAAAGAAAAATATTCTGTGTACTCTTGAGCAACGAACTGTGAAACTATGTCGCATCGATAACCCTCGCATTTCACAATACATTTTGTCGATTTGTTGTTGCGCTTTTGCATAATACTGCGGACAAGTTAACACGACGTGTACACAGGGTATGAAAAAAAACATTTGAAAAATGTGTCTGATATGCTTGCTTGGTGGTCAAATTGTGTAATGGGAAAGGTAATATAATAGCTTTTTGTAGACAAAAGTAAAAAGCTATTGTTTATCTACGTAAACGCTCCAACGTTTTACGAGCTGATTGCATGACAAGGCAATGTAATGATCACGGAGATAACCGAGTCGCCATTTATATCGTGGAACAGAGTCATCCTCATCACGTTTTTACAGACAGACAAATTAGAACATTGATGTTCAAACATTATGTACCAATACACCTTCTCACCAAAATATTATGAGATGCTTTCTTTTGCGAAAGTAAATGGGAGAAAATATCAACTTTTCAGCCACTTAGTTTTGTAACTTTAAAATGAAATCGAGGGGGAAATAGTTCAAATTTTATTTACTTTCAGAGATGATAGGTAATCGAAATTTTACATAATATTTACCCACTTTACTTTCATATAAACAAGCTTAAAGAATGGATCTACATGAATATGAGCGATGTGTTTGAAGCTGGCATGTTTAAAGCCCCTTGTCCAATTAAAAAGCTATCTTGAACCTGGATACTATCATGAACATCAGCAGTTTACAAACTTCTCAGCCATCCTAGAAACTATTATGATGCTTTCAGGGTATTATGGTTTGTCTAATGTAAACACGTATCCGCTATTACATTATACTACCAGAAATTTAGTATGGTGTGGGCTAGATCAATGACAAAGTGAAAGCACTCGGTTTTCAAGTGAGACCAGACTAGAGAGACGAACGAACTAACGATTCAATGATGGGAAAATATAACTTAACTTACACATTAGCCACCTTGAAACTAAACACATGCATATATTACACTTCATTCGACCTGGTTGTTGGAAAAGCGTAAAAAGCAGATAAAAGTGAAGTACTTTTACTCATTTCTCTCTCACGTAAAAGAGTGTTTAGTTCAACACAGTTCAAATGAAAGCAATTGTCTCAATTCTCACCAGTCCCAGCAGCATCTCATATATCTATGTGTGCTCGTATGTGCTTTTCCATTAATTACGCTTGAGGAGTTCCCACTTTAAAGTTCATTTCGTAATTATCTTCACTTATTTTACTCTCAAAAAGAGAAACCTTTTTGTTGTTTCATCTCTGTCTAGGTCACTGATGATGGTGAGGGAACAACGAATTGAAAAACAAGAATTAGCTTGTCATACTAAATTCAGAGAACATTCCACACTAAAATTTTACAATTCAGAACAAGTTTACAAGTTTAGCAAGAGTTTTTTTTTAAGAATTCATTTCTCTCAAGTTTGTCCTGATTTTGTTGCATGCTTTTAACTTCAGTCCAGTGTTTTATATTAAATTAATGAGGTGAAAACTATAGCGCATGAACGTGAGTAAGGTTTAGAATTTTTTTTATGAAAACCATAAAAATACACCTGAGTGAATTTTATTTTCTAGATTGAGCAACTGCGTCGTAAATCTCAAAATGCTATGAAATACGGTCATTCAAGGAAAATAGGGTATGCAGTAGTCATGCTGTGTGACATGGCCTGCTGACCCCGTTTAATTTGTCGAGCGCATATTTTATGATTTTTATCTTGTTCAACGAAGCAACACAATAAGTTACCTTTCTTTAGACGTACGTGTAGGGTATCATAATAACCTATAAAATTCGTGTGGTTTCAAGAAATGCAGAAAGAAAACGAAGAAAAGTGTTTTGGTAAATAGTGCACTATGATTATTACACAACGATAGGAGAAAGCTGTAAAATAAATAAATTAAATGCTTTAGTGCAATTTACTAAAATGCGCACATTAGCGAGTGAGACATATTCTATCTTACTGTGCACTGTCCGTCGGTCCTTCACTGAAATAGCTATTTTTAAAATTTTGAGTAACGCACTTTCTTCTAAATATTGCTAACCTTTTAATATGTGAAAACAATAAATTATTGACACCTCTAATGAGTATCTAACTGAAATATAGTATTATTATACGCAGTTAATGATTTTGAGCAGATACAAACGAATTTGAAAAACCTAATTGACAAATATTTAATACCCCTTCTAAAACTATGGTTCTATTTATATGTAATCTGTTTACAGTAGAGCTGTAAATAAAGCAGCGCTCTAGTAAAACGAAATTTTTAGTAAAGTAGTTTTCATCATTTCTGAGGTTTCATCAAAATATTTAAATGGGTTGTAATGCAAATGATCAAGTAAATATGGTGCTACTTTGGGAAGTTGAATCAAGATAAACTTAAGAAAAAAGTCCTCAGGCAGGACAATTGTGTATCATGCTTTGTTTATTTGCTGACGCTACTTTAGTACTTTAGTCTATTGTTTGCACTGTACCATGTTATAAAATAACAGGTTGCTCGTTGAAGTTGCTATAAATATACACATGTACATGTATATATACACGTATGTATATCGTGTGAGTTGATGTTTGGGATGTAAGATGTATGTAACATGCAAACATGTGGAGAAAGTCCTGAAATTTGACTCACTTCTCAAATGATCAAGTTCAAAATGGTAACGCGCAACATGAAAGTTTCTCATTTAAGAAAAGCAGATTGCTTGATGATAAGAGTTGAGCCGGGTGAGTACGGGTGGTGGAGTGGAGGTGGCGGAAAACGTGGAAATAGTGCACTTGGGAAATGTCTATGTTCGATGTTTTCTATTTTATAAGATTGGCGTTGATTATATGAGCAATAAGGCACATGCACATTATGCATATCCGCTGCTTGGTTGAACACAGTCTAGTTAAGAATTTGCATGATCAATTGACTAAGGTTCAAAAGAACGTTTGGAAAGTGTAACAAAATCACAGTAGTGAGCCTCAGCTATATACACCAACAAAATATGCGAGCAAATACCGCAGCAAAAGTTGAGAGGGAGAAAGGGAGAGTAGGTCAGCAAGACCTGCCAGTTTAAGTCGGTCGAGTGAAACCCCTCTTTTCCGTCTTTCCATCCGTTTTACAAGCCTTTCAATATTAGGTTGTTTCTATACTTTCAGACTTATGCAAGTGTGGTATGTGTTCAACTTGATGTAAACTTACATGATGTTATTGATGTTGGTTGGTTGGATGCCCGTACAACTAGTACAACTTGCACTTGAGTTTCAAGTAATGCCGCTGACGGGATGTAATCAATCTCAACACCAACTGGGAAGAAGTAGTGAGACTTCATGCCAGTTATAATGTGTTGGTTTAGTGGTGGTGGTAATGTTAGCGGCGCTAGAAATAGAGCCTCATGGAATGGACGAAATGTAAACGTTGAACAAGTAAGCACTTGGAGACCCAAAGGCAGGGAAAGAAACGTTAAAATCCAATTTTCACTCATTGACGTATGAACTAAAACCAACAATCATTACTCAGAAGTCCACAAAGGCCAAAATCGAATTTCGTTTTTGCTCTCGCGACGATCACGACATGAAAGGAAAAAAACTTTCACTTTGTGAAAAATACAGTGAAACCGATGGAACTCTTTTTCCTGTTCTAAAAATCATTTATAAACGGGAAGCTGATGAATTGTGGATCACAAGAGCCAATCATTTCGACATTTCCAGCGACTGAAGATGACGACACCACTGCAGATGTAATGTTTTTCTCTTCAAAAACTGACTCAACTTGGATCGCGAGTTGAAAAAGTTGAAACAAAAAAGTTTAAGCCAATTTTTTGTTTACTAATAATTATCCCACTCTGCTAAACACGGATTTCATTAGATTTTCTAGTAAAATTATATATCGTTTAATAACATAAAGATGTAACAAAATGGAAATAATTTACCACAACTTTCTATATGAACATACATAAATAAATTGTCTACTTTACATTAAAAAATTTCTTTGGTTAGAAAATCGACTACATTATCTATGCATGTAAAATGAATAATGCTACTTTCACTGCATAGAGGTAAAATAATCTCGACAGCTAAATATTGATTAGCGTTACTGTTCTATAGTTTGTTTTTCAACCAGTCGACGGAACATTCCATCTTCAATTGTCATTAATTCATGATACGCACCAACTTCTGCGAATTTTCCTTCGTTTAAAACGGCAATTTTATCTACAACAATACAATGAAACATCACAATAATTTAAGTCGTTCAGAGTCAAAACTACATAACTTTCATTCATACCTGAGTGACGAATTGTGGAAAGACGATGAGCTATGGTTATTACAGTTCGATTCTTTGCAACACGCTCAAGTGCTTCCTGCACTAGGTGTTCGCTTTCGGCATCTAGCGCACTGAATAAAAATTAACTGATTAGTTAGGCATGCAAATTTTTTATTTCACTGATTTTTAAGTGTAATTTTGACTTTCAAACTGACCTAGTTGCTTCGTCAAATAAAAGAATTTTGGGATTTTTCATCAAGGCTCTTGCAATCGCAATTCTTTGACGCTGAAAACAATGAGAAAAAATTAAGATAATAAATAGTAAGTGAGGAATAACACACCTTGTAGAAGTAGAAATGTTTTCTCGCCAATTTTTCTGTTTTTTTTTAAATACCTGGCCACCAGAAAGCATAACGCCTCTTTCCCCCACCATTGTGTCAAACCGTTGAGGAAACTTCATGATAAAATCATAAGCGTTTGCTTCTCTTGCTATTTCATTAATCATTTCATCTGTAACCGATTCGGGATGAACTGCGCCATACAAAATATTGTCCTTGATAGAAGATGAGAAAAGAATTGGTTCTTGACTAACGGTTCCAATTTGTTGGCGTAGCCAATGTGGGTCTAACTGGGAAATATTTAGCCCATCAATGTGGATGGAACCATTAGTTGGATCATAATAACGCAACAACAAGGAGCCCAAAGTACTTTTTCCGCTACCACTACTCCCAACAATCGCCACTACAGATCCAGCTGGAATGTCGAGATTCACATTGTTAAAAATCATGGCATCAGGTCGAGTAGGATAGCAAAACGACACATTCTTAAGGAGAACTTGCCCTTTCATTCCTTTGGAAGGGATAACACCACCTGTAATAATGAAAATAAAAACAAATAATTTAAAGGCACAATTTTCAAAATGCAAATCAAAAGTGGTATAGATATCTATCTACCAATATATCAAGCATATAATGAACCTTCTAATGGTATAGATGGTGTAGAATCAATCAATTCCCAAAGTCGAGTGGATGCTCCTAATCCTTTCATCATTTCTGAATAAAATGAGCTTAATCCTCCAATTGCAACGCCTACGTATGCGGCGTACAATAAAAATGCAGACAAGGCACCCACTGTGATAGAATTCTCGACAACTAAAGATCCGCCATAATACAGAACCGACAAGATTATAAAATTCCCACTAAGGCCCGTCTGAAATAAAGAAATAGAAAATGTTATAATATATATGGTTTCACAAGTGCAACAAAACTAAAATTACGTCGATTTGTTAATTAAAGCTGTACAACATACCATTCCAAAGAAAATTCCACGGGCTAATGCTTCTTTGTATGATAAAGTAAGAACGTCATTAATTTTTGATCCATAAGCTTGGTTTTCTAGAACTTCTTGACTAAATGCCCTAACAGTTCTAATATTAGCAATCCTTTCTTCTGCAACTTGTGTAGCGGAAGCTAAACTATCTTGAACCTTTTGTGTGATTTTTCTCACATATCGTCCATAAATTACTGCTAGTCCTGCAACCGGTGGAACTATGCTTAGTCCTACAACAGCCAACTGGGGGGACGTGTAAACCTAAAACCAACAAAGTAGGTGGGCTTGAGTTGAGGAACAATATTTATTAAAAACACAGCCAAAAGCTAAATTATTTAATTTGATTTTACCATCATAGATACACCAGCAGCTACTAAAAATGTTGAGCGCAATCCATCAGAAACATTCATTGTAACAGACTGGCTGACAAGGGTGGTATCAGCCGATAATCTATTAATTAATTCCCCAGTCTTATTCTTGTCGAAAAATGCGATATCTTGTTTGAGAATGGCTGAAAACACAGATGTGCGCATTTTGTTTGTGATCCGAAGACCTATAAGAAACCACATAAGTTATAAACTTACCTCATAGATAGACAAAAGGAAATAGTTACAAAATACAATTTTATTTACCTGAAGTTTGCATAAGATAAACTCTGCCAAAATTGCACAAACCACCGATTAAAAATACTCCTAGAAGTCCAAGGCATACTTTGTCCAAATTTTTCTTGGTTTGCTGCATATCATCACCCGTATAAATTATGTCTATTACTTTTCCCAGGCAAAAAGGAACTGCCATTGTAACGGTACTGGAAACAACCAACAACAATATTGCACCTGGAGAACAAAGTAAAATAACAATTTTGCAATTATTGTCGTTTCTCACAGCCTCTAAAAGATTACAGTAAAAGTCTAGAATCTGGTAATTTAGTAACCTGTAAGGGTCCATTTCTCCCCCTTTGCCAGTCCTAATAGCCGAGATACTTCTTTTTTGCCACCTTTCCCAACAACTACATTTGGTTTGCTAATTGGCATCTTTTGTCTCAAAAGTGCAGAAGTCTTCAAATTTCGTCGTCCAAAGGCACGAGAGAACAATCCCAGTTTATCTATCCAAAATGCTGGACTCGTTCCATTAAAATTCCGAACCAAGTGTGATGGCACAGTATGAAAGTTTTGTGAGCATTTCTGGCATCCCTGTGTCCAATAGTTTCCAGTTCCCTTTAGGTTAAAATATAGACCTTTCCCCGATGGAAAGGTGATTGTTCTTGACACTCCCTTCGAGCATGTATTCAATACACCACCAGTCCAATAAAAAATCGACATTTTGAAAAACTACTCGTAATTATACAAGGAACAAAATAATGATTGCAGTGACAGCGTGAAAGCTTGGGCGATCCGTAGCTTTCCATGTGTAATTCAGGAAACTAAAATTCAAAGAAATTCTGCGCCTAGTCCGGATAGATCCAGACTAAAAATAAAATCCGAAACAAAACAAATCATTTTATTCTCACGAAAACTTCATTCAAAATCATTTGCACTTTTAGTTTTTGAATCTTACATAAATATTTATATTGTTGACTGTACGCTATGCATTCACTTCAGTCTTGTATGCTTTAGTCATTTCAAAACTACTGGTGAATCAGCTGACTTGACACTAGGATAGGAATGACGAGGTGAACAGTAGGAATTTCGTCAGATTTTTCTTAAAAATAGAAAATTACCACAAAATAATGATGATAAAGTCAGTGATGATACCTAATCAGTCACAAAGATGAAAGAAACAATATATTTCGTGGATTTCACTTACAATCAACCAAATCAATCTTCCTTCGTCCAACACAGCCTGTTTGACTGAAAAAGAAAACAGAAGTCACATGTAGCGATTACCGATGGACCTGCTGATCTAACATCAAACACAACCCATCTGTTCACAGATCAGAGTAAACTCGCGCTTCCTTCAATTCAATTTGACGAATGGTGCTTCTTGAAAAAGAAAGGCGGCGCCATTCGTTCTTTTCTGTTTTCAAAACAAGAAGCCAAACTCGTTTTTACGAAAATCAAGTATACATTTTTCACTTTCAGCAAAAAGAACTTAGTATTTAGTATTATGCAATGCAATGCAAGTAGCAGTAGTACACTAACACAACAGGGAGAGTGTCTGCCTGGCAAACACACAAGTAAATGAACTTGTGCATTAACTACCACATTTCATTGGCCTTACTTCAACTGTTCCTTCGATAGCTCAGTTGGTAGAGCGGTGGACTGTAGTAGATCTTGACGATACATAAATCCATAGGTCGCTGGTTCAAATCCGGCTCGAAGGAAACTTCACTTTTTGCATTTTTTTTCAAACTCCCATAATAGCTTTCACTTGTTTGTGTCGACTCTTGAGACGATGCGAAGTGTGACGCGACTCTGTAAGAAAGAAGATACAAATATATTTTAAATAATTAACTAATTACATCAATTACCGCCATCATTAAGAAAATCAGTTTGTTTTAAATTCTACTACTTTAAAACTCACACATTCATGAAATTATACTGAATTGAATGATTAATGACGATAACTAAATGACAATGTAAATTCCCCTGATTTCTGATCAAAAGACAAAAAAAATTAAAACTTTAAATTGAATAAATATTCTAAAATCTAAGTTAGAATTAGTTAGAATTTCTAACTCGATTGTTTACTTTAGCGTGTTTATATCTGAATCTACTAACTTTTCCTCAAAATTACGCGTTGCATTTCCCGTTAATATCTAGTTAAGTTTTTAAAAAATGTCTCCATCCTTTCACATATAATTTTACTAAAGCACATTGAAAAAAAACTTTTCCTTAAAGTACTAACTGAACTGTGTAGTCAAGTCAGTGAAGTTGGAAGTGGTGTGAAGCAGTTCAATGTACTTACTTTACTTACAAACGTTTGTACAAAAATGACAAGTGAAAATATGTATATGCAAGCATGACATTCATTTATATAAAAGCCTCCACTTTGTCAAGCTGCCTCCTTTGCCACATTTTATTCCCAAATTTTCCACACAGAACAGTGTAGTCGCGTAGTCTCAACTATACACATGCTTTTGGGTATGGCAAGGCAAGCTAGCAGCTAGCTTTTCATCCTAAACTCCTTTTCCAGCTTTTCTGTGGTCTCCTCCTCTTCACTTTCACTTCGTTTTCCAGTGCTCCCACACAAAAACACACTCCCTCTCTCTATCTCTCTATCTCTGCGGTGTCGTCTTAAAGAAAGAAAGTAACAAATATTCCAACTGCGAAGTGAGAATATATGTACACGAACTGAAAAGCAAAAGCGACAGAAAGTGCATCACAAATTATTTCCTTCGTTCTTCGTCTCTCTCTTTCGACTTATTTTCCTTACTCCCATATTTCTCTTCTTGTTTTCCCTCAGTTTGTCGTATGTCGTTTGGTTTTTGGTTTGTCTTCCTTGCTTTTATGCTAGATATTCTCCATATTTATGTATCACACCAACCAATGTAGTGTACTTACTATATATTAAGCCTGTTTTTTGGACAAACAAACTGAACATTTTATTTTATAAAGTAACTTTTTAGTGAAGAAATCTTTTCCTATTTCCCTAAAAGCTGCTTTCTTTTTAGCTGTCTCGTTTTCTCTGTGCTTTATGAAAGTAGGAAGAGAGGAAGGGAGGGGGCAGACGATGAATCGCGATGAGAAAAAGATCCTCAAGGCATAAAATAAAACAAACCAAACAAAGACAGTAGAAAGGAAATAAGATATGGCATGTAATATAATGAATACGAACGAATTCATTTTTTGATTGTGGCAGCCAGGCAGAGAGAGATCTTCCATACATTTCAAAACTATATTCTATAATGCGTGTAGGTATAGAGCTGCATATACAGTATGTATGTATATCACTTATAATATTCTTCTAAAAAGAGAAAACTACAGAAAACATGGAAAATGAGCGAGAGACACTTAAAATAGAAAAAATCGTCAACATTTCTTAATAATTCTTTTGCTTTTTCCTTCTGATATTTACGAAAGTTTTCTGGAGAAAAAGATGTTCAAGTGTTTTGATCCGTGAAATATCATGCAAGGTACATCAACAACAGAAAGCAGCCAGTAAAACATCATCATCAACGTCATCCTCAAGAAACTGCTATTGCTCTGCTACTTCTCTCTCTCTCTCTCTGCGCTATCACATCACATACACATTCAACTTAACTCTACCGCATCTTATGTCTTTATAGAGAGGCATTAGTAAAGTGACATAAGAAGAAAGCTACTACAAACAACATCCTATTTTGTCGGCGGTCGGCCTTCGTGGTAGGCTTCAATTCAGAATGAGTTTGACTTTTACTGTTGCTGCAGTTTACTTTTACTTAATTCGCTGGCAAAGTAAGTTCAATTCCGGCAGAGAGTACAGTTTGTTTGCGACAAGTCTTTTGGAAAAAGACGAGGAAAGGGAGGAGAAGAGAATTATGTGCACATCAATACATTTGTCTTTAATGGGTTTTTCGAGGAGAAAGAGAGCGTATGAAATGAGTACGAGCATTTAAAAGGCTGCAACATTTACACTGTTCAGACAAAGATTACTTAAAATTTTCTCTCAATTTAAAGTTTAGCTTTGCACAAAAACAGAAACAAGTCAAATTTATCTATGAACACTGCTTCTATGTATGTATCACTTATGATGTATATGTTTAAATTTACATCCATGCAATCAAGTTAACGGGTTGAACTAAATACGTGCTATTAATTTTCTTTGTGAAGAAGGTGGTAACTAGACTGAACTAGACCCACAATCTGAGTGTCAAAAAATATGCAAAATTTTTCTACGAAAATGATTACCTAAAAACGTGATGGTTTATTTACCCTTTTGGTACTGTATTATCTTTCAACTTGCAACTGAACAGAGAGGGGCTTCCAAGAATTGAACTGAAACTTGTTCAATATGGCGGAGCTGGTGTGCGATCATGCTTTTCTTTGACTTGACTATAAACAAACATCATGCAGTGACACGAAGAAAACGCGTATTGCATCGAAATAAATATGTAATTCACTCTCTTCCGGCAAACCAAACAGATAGTTAGAGTAAACCATTGTAAGTTTTATTGCCCGAAACAAAAAATGCTATTTTAGCTTTCTTGACCCTACTAAACAGTATACAGTACCTTGTTCAGTCTCATTAAACTATGAAGGTACTATTTAACAACTTATTTTGTCCCGGAACAAACTTTACATAATCTCTTATCTATAGTAATAATATAGTCAATGGTTAGTAACGAGCATATTGTATTGTATATTGCATCCTACCCCATAAACCTAAGAATGCACGAATTGATTTAATGCATGCCCAACCTTCGTGACTGTGGTATGCATCAGGTACATACCTGCATATCTATTGCCTGAGGATAAATCCTATGAGATCGATCAAAATGTACCTTGGCATTATTACTCATACCTTATTTTGGATCCATTTCTTTATTCGATTACATCTAGAAAAGTAACATAATACAGTTGGGTAGAAATAGGCAACATAATGCTTTCTTGCTTTTGCAGCCATATATTTTGTTTCGCTTTGTTACATTATCAGTCAGCTTGCGATGCAATATATTTGAAGTTTAAAAATTGTGATTTGGGGAAATCGACTTATTTAAAGGGAAATTAATGTAATGTTATATAAAAGTTATACAAAATCGTCATAAATCTGACTAAATTATTATTTCAAAATCACATCAGTACAAAAAATGATTATATATATGTATATACTATTATTCAAGCTCAGCAAAATAAAATGAGATCTGGAAAAATTAGTAATATCACGATCGTATAAGATAGCATGATGTTATCTCTGCACAACAAACCATGCATGCCCACCCCTCCCACCACTTTATTTCAAGCAAAAAGGGTAAAATTATAATACTGAGGAAGAAAATACACACATACTCTCACAAGCAAAGAAGTTTTTCTTTCTTAAACATAAAAAGAAACAAACTGCGTGCTCATTCAAGCATGTCTAAAATTTGGTCGTGCAAAGAAAGAGGTGAAGTTTAGCTGAGCAGAATTATTAGTGAGCTCAACTCAACTCTCTCTCTCTCTCGTATCCTCTCTCAAAAAACAAGTTGTAGTGGCAGGCACACATCATCATCATGAAATAGAAATGGTGTAGTAGCTGTTTTGTGAGTGGTGAGCAAAGAAGAAAGCTATGAGAAAGAGAGAGAGAGAGAGGCATAAAGGAAAAAGGAAAATGTATGAACTTTTGAGAACAGTTTTAATCTTCCTAATATTGTAGCAACTTTCTAAAGTCTGCTCGTTCGTCTCTTTTCTTGGTAACAACTTAAAGAGGAAAAAAACTTTTACGTGTGTGCGACGGCGGCGGCCAATGTACTTTACTTGTACGTTTTATGAAACTAGCGAAAAAGTAAAACTGGAATTTAAGAGAGGAAAAGAATACAACAGTGGAGAAAAGTAAGTACAATAAACGAGAGAGTTGGTTGCTTTTGAGTGTGGGAAAATGCAAAGAACATGAGAGGATCCAGAACTAGCATTCCATTTTTTCAGTTAGTTATAAACTCCAGTGACTTCTTCACTGCCATCTAAAATTATACGTACGTGTGCTTCTGCTTTGTAGATAGAGGAGAGAAAGTGAGCCTCTCCCTTTTTATGCATTAAAAGAATTTTTTAGCTTAGCATCATAGTAGTCGTAATAAGTAAAGTACCGGAGAAATGTGAGGAATAAAAATCATGATGAGATGAGACTTTTCTTCGTTTTTACCTCTTTAGCCCAAGCATACCAACAGAAGCAAGTCTTTTATTAATAATAAGTAAGCTGAGCATAGACTAAATTGTTCCAGCTGCCGCCGCCACCTGTATTAAAATATTATGAATGAGTAACATTGCTTTCTCTTGTAAATTAAAAAATAGTTTGATAGTCTCAAGTCTCAACAAAAAGCATTTCGAAAATAAAAAGCAGACTCTCTGAAAAGGAAGTTGTGGATTGTTTTATTCAAATTTTTATGTGAACAGGAAAGTGGTGTAGGTGTATTTTAAGGCGTGGGTGAGATCATCTGAGTTGTAATTTTGCGCAGTAGTTGTTATTAATAACAATTATTAAGGATATACTGTCGTAAGTTGTAATCAATATCGGTGTGCTCATATAATGTACGCGTTCATATTTTCTTATAAGGAAAATGCAACATTTTGATATTTTAATAGTGCATAATGGGTATAATTTTGTCAGATTCAAAAATTGTATTCACACAAATATTTTTAAAAGTAATACTACGATATTTCAATAAATAATGTTGCAAAGAGTCCCAAATCTGCCTACAATCCTCATCGATGTGTCGAAAGTTTAAAAAAATGTTGAGATAAAAATTAAAATGCATCTCACCTAATCCAAAAACAGATTAACAAGCCAGCAAACAGAAGTAATTTTGTTCATATCGGTAGTATGTCCGGAGTACCTTTTCATCTACAATCGTTTTCTGTATATGCAGTTTATAGACACTAGTGACCGACTACTGCTTTCATGTAAACACAATTAAGTTTTCTGCTTGTCTACTAGTTGTCACCAAGCCTGTAAAAAGATAAATGTCTTTGGTAATAACGCAATAGCAAAATAATTACTTTCAGCTTTTTCGTTTTATAAAACGATTAGAGAATAATATTCTACCTCGGTGTGACTACTGTTTATTTGAATGTGGCTTGCCCTTTCCTTGATCGCTCACTCAAAAAACACAAATCTTGCAGTCTCCGTTATGTTTGATGTGACAGTAGTCCCCTTTTCAACCTCAGGGGGATTCTCATTCCCGTGACATTATAAATATTATTCACAAACGATATTTATCTCTAAATAGTTATTCATTATGCAAAAATGCCATGTTTCATCGAATTATGAACATGTTTCGAGTAAGATAAAATATCGTTGATGTTATGCTACTTATCATCTTTCATGCCCGTCAGTGTATACGAAGTGTACATCTACATCAACATTTACTATTTTAGTTTTAATGATTTTCAAGTAGCCTAGAAATGTGAAAGGCCCATAAACTTTTCGTTTGTTCTCGAATTCAAAGTTTGCATTAGGGTGATTGTTAAAAATCAAATGGGATTGTTTTTCGAAATGTCGAAAATCATTCTAAATCTTCTATAGCCATCAACGCACCTGCACCACTATCATTGAGAAGGCATACGTCACAAAATCAAAGCTATAAATATTTATCTTCAGGTAAGTGGAAATGTATAAACTATGACGCACTGTCCCTTAAATAAAAGATAATTATGTTAAATTTTTTAACACACGTTCATTTAAAAAAATTTTTTTTTGTATTTCAACAAACTTGTAGTGGCGTAGTTTTGTTAATAATGAAAATTAATTCGTTTAGTATACTTTACACATGACCTAAAACCTCAACATGTTTTCATCCTCAGGAATTAAGCATTTGATCTTTTCACCTTACGATACTCTCCTCAGTACGATCTACACATCCTGCGTAGTAATAATAAAATCAAGTAAGCAAGAAAAAGCATTGCACAAAAAAGGTAGTTTGTTCAGTTTATTGAATAATAAGATTTGGAGAATGAAAACGGAATATATTATGTAGTTATTGAGTTATGTATATGACGCAAATAAATATATGTTTATGGTGCATACGTACGTAAACTACATATGAGTAAATTGTGAATAGAGACACATGAAATGTATGTCGAAACAGGATTTCGTCCACCTACTTGTTTTGCTTTCCTGATATACCAATTTTTTTAACATGAATGTGAAAGCGAGTAGTTCTTTGAAAAGTACGCTGACAAAGTTTCTGGATACGAAGGAGGAGGTAGCTGTGCTCTGATGGTAATGCAATTGAGAAAGAAGGAAAACTATTAAGCAGGGGTCTTAATTGTTCCTTGTTCCCGTAATATGAAATTACAAGACCTATGAAAATGTGTACAAAAATTAGCGCAAAAACTAAATCTACTTTAGTGACTACAGTAAAAATTGAAATGGATTAATTTACAACTTTTTATCCGTTTTTTCACTTCCTCTTCACGGCACCTCCATATAATTCTGTAAAGAAACTTGGTTGTGAAATGGTATTCCAGGAGAAAATAAGAGTTTCAAAGCCTGCTGTCAAGCATTACGGGCTATATTATACTGAAAATCTCTGTTTTATAGTTACATAAGGGAAAAGAAGCAAAAAGGGAAAAAGCAACCGCACACAAGCCACCGCATGGTTTGGCTTGCGCATAAAACCAAACACTTTTAGAGAACAAAATCAATGTATCACCACGAGGCAGACAGGCCAAGACCAAACCTAAAGTATTCAGTCAAGAAGCCAACAGCAGCAAAAACAGTGGTGTAAATGGTGCTGATGATGGTGTTGGTGGAGAGGAAGCAGAAACAGTAATAGTAACCGAATAGAAACAGAGCAGCTGCAAATTTGAGAAAGATAAAGAAATCTAAAACCCAAAAAAAACTTGGGTTGGGAAGGCTGGAGTTTTATGAAAGAAAATGCCAAGTTTATACCGTCATAATATGTTATTCCCTTGGCCCTTTCACGCATCTAACAAAGCCACAACGATAATTTTACTTGAAAGACAAAAATAAAAACATTGGTACTCTCCGTTACAAGTTTTTATTACCTGCATAATTTTACCCTTTAAGTGGCCAATTATGAATATACAGCTGGAGAGTTAAGTAAATGACACTTGTGAGATCATCATATAAAATGGTAATACGTCACACATACTTCTCTGGTTTATCTTTATTTCACTAGTTTTGAACAAATTTAGCTTGTAAGTATCCGTGATTTGATGCATGTAAGAATAACGTGTACACAATTTTTTTATCTCATATCTCGCCAAGCCCATATATCACATCTTCAATTCGGAAATTATGTGTGCATAATAATAATAATACAGTGAAATGGGATGATAAAAATGAACCTGTCACTTTTATACGAAGGCCTATCAATACGATAAAGAAGGAAAGCTTAGCACATCTTTACATCAGCTATTCTGTTTGCATGCCTCATGTACCAAAAAAGACGTCACTCGACGAATTGAATTACCTTCGAAAGATACTTCATGTAAAATCATATATATGTATGTATGTATGTATGTTCAATAACCCATGTATACGTTTATTATTAAGCAGGGCAAACTGGATTTATAGCATAAATATGTACTTTACTATCATCGTCTCAATTCAATACTAATTTGTCTCTGTAGCTGGTGAAAAATTGGTCATGCAGAAGAGTAGCTCAACATTTCCATAATATTAATATTGAACCCCAAAGAAATTCATTTTATTTTTTTATACGACAGTGCAGTGTATGGTTTTTCAATTTTGAACTGTTGAATTTAACTCGCCACCATTATCAATTTACAAATTGCAAATATACATACACGTATAAATAGAGAATAGAGATGTACGCGGAAATTTATTCAATCATCTCATTATGTTTGAATATATATATGTATAATCAAATAATATGTTTGAGGACATCTAAGAACGATTTGTTGTTTTTCTGTTTGTACACTTATTTTCATCATTTTCAACTCATAAATATGTTGTGGTAATTTCCACAAAACTCTAAACTTCAAAGGATTTGGCAGATTATTCTGTACAATTTGAACAAATACGATCAACATTATCATCATATCATCTTCACCGCCGTCAACGTTAACAACATCACTGAGTTGGAGTTGATAAAATGACAGTGATCGTTATTATTATCATCATGATCATCAATAGCGGAACATCCGCGTGGTCTATATAACATCAGAAACACTATCAAAGTATATATAAAAGTAATGTATGTACATATTGTATTATACACAGTCTATTACACGATGATGTGAGCAACAAGATTGAAAAAGAGAGGAGCATTTGAGAAGTATCATCAACATCATCATCACCACCACCGCATCCACATCTCATCACCAGCCATAAAGGGGAAAAAAGATCCTTCAATAAGTAGTAAGAGTAAAGATGAGGTTGAGAGTTTGCTTTGTTATTGATATAAAAAGATTCTTTCTAACACAATGTATCAGCCAACTGAGCCAACATCACATTATGACTCGACTGAATCACACTGGTAATACCAGACTGGATCATATTCAAGTTCGCTTACATTCTATAAAAACAGTAGTAAGCTGTATATAGTAATATTAAGGCATATTTCGTGCCCAGTTTGATATATACAAGCAACCTTCTCAACAAAATAATATTATGCTACTACTGATATACTTTTCAGATAGATACACATCATCGACTTTTGTACGGACAGGCAGGCAGGAGGCTTTCAAATGATAATAGTAATCTAACTCTCTTCTCTTTCCAGTTTGCCTGCTGATTCCACCATCACTATGTATTTCTCCTTCAGCTTTTCAACTACAAAACTGTTGTTGCTGTTGATAGCCTGCTAAATGCCTCCGATCTCCTGCTTTGCTTGTCCTCAACGGAGAAATCTAAATACACATTTCAAGTCCAAGAATCAGCAGTGGGTGGTGTTTTATATGCATGCAGCAATATATCAACCTTAC
>JAQIWN010000404.1:0-34800 GCA_034699025.1 Entomobrya cf. arborea Gr-Col-00668 | reverse complement strand
GGAGACGCAGACGGAGTTATTTGACTGTGATTTTCTCTCTGCAAAAAAGTGTAATAAAATCTCGTTTTCTTCGTAAGCGTAACGTAAAATTGTACTGTTGAAGTTGATGAGTTCTCTCATGATGATGAGAGACTGCGAGAACTCTACAGTACGATGACGGCTTTGGAGTAGCATTTGTTTTTTTTTCTCTCAAGAAGTAAAAATTGTTCTTCGTCAAGTCGTCAAAAAAGAGAATAAAAAATCTGCTTTTTGAGAACTAATTATTATGCAACATGCAAATGTATTAGGACGCTTGAGGTCAGCACGCGAGGCCTTTGATTGTGGGAAAACTTATTATTCCACTTTTGTAACTTCTCTTTGATGTCTCACCACCACAGTAATTTTGTAGACTGTTAAGTATTTTTTGCTTCTTAAAACACAGAAAGGCCATGTTCTCGCTACACACAGAGGAACGAACTAAAGCTACTTATGCTCTTTAAAAATCTTTTTTACCTGCTCATCATCATCTTTTTTTTCTGTCGTGTCTGTCTATTTGGTTTTACGCTGCTGAACCGAGAAGAACAGAGAATGAGTCTGTAAAGTGGGAAAATATAAGCAAAAAATCATTAAAGTAAAGTGATGGGATGAGAGGGCAAAGTGGATAAAAAACTGACGAACAACGGCAGAAACAAATTGCTTACAAAGATTTGAGTTTTTTTACGTTTTACATAATAAATATTCCTAAGCACATATGCATGTATTATTATTTCAGTCATTTCAAAATGTAATTCATGTGCTGATGAGAATATGAGACACTGCTCACAGTCATTTCTACAATCATCGCTTCCAGCCCCCAAACCAACGCAACTCAAAGCAGCAACACAAGAATACTTATTTCTCTTCTTGTGAGACATAATATGTTTGAGTTTGGGTACAAATTATTTCTGTATTCCTGCACGCATGGTAAAATAAATGATTTATCATCTAATTACCTCGTAGTTTTCTTCGATTTGACTTGCTATTTTATTTATGCAAGTTAGAATCGAAAAAAAAGCTTTACGATATTAATAACATAATCTCAGAACACTTGTATGGCAAGCATGTAATTTTTTTTACCAAACTGCTTGCGTGCAGCTCAAAAATGTGTAACTTTTTTTTGCAAAAAAATGTACATCTAGTCTAGATTGGCTTTACTGAATATCGTAACGACATTTTAGCTTATTTTACTACTTTCAAAACATTCAACCAAATAGAGTAATCGATGGACATAAAGGTGCACTTGAAAAATACATGCATGTCAATTTTTAGCCAGTCGAGTGGATATTTTTTTCTGCGATTTAGTATGAATAAAGTTGGCAAAGCTTCGGGTCGTTACTAATGCAGTTAGTTAACTTTGATAGTATAGGTCGGTAAGTATATTTCACATGTTGAAATTGGGCGTAATTATCTCAAAGGAAGACATGAACTGTAACTAATTAAACAAACTGTAAACTGAAAGATTGGCCGAAGTTTTGGTATTAAAGCAGATTTTATGAAACCAGATAAGTATGTTTATTGCACCAAACATTTTGTTCAAGTTGGGGTAATCCCACCAATCTTCAGTTTTCTAGTTTTCCTTTTAAATCACTCATTTAATACACTGTAATGACTAGTTTGCACATTATAGAATCTAAGGTTAAATATTGAATTGGAAGTATTGTAATTTTTGCATCCGAATGAAATATATTTCATCTGTATTTTGTACATTTAAGACAATGTACAAAATCTATAATGAAGTAAAAGTCACAGGCATTAAGTGAGACCAGAGATATAATAGTTAACTACAAGTAAATACACTATGATTAGATTCAATAAGAAAAAAATTCGTATTATAATTAACATTAATTTTAATGACTCGACATCATACCTTTTTATACGTATTTTCCCTCATTTTAGAAGAATTTCTGCAACTGCTTATTTGATTAATTAGTAAGGCAGCCACATCACCATATATTTAAAGCAGGCAGGCATTTCATACGCATTAATGCAGTAGTACGCTTGTCATACATTTTTTGCACTGCCAATTATACAGAATGAATAAAAAATAAAGCTAGAAATATAAGAAAAGAAAGAATGTTCAATGTTTTTATTAGCATGCTATTGACTAACTAAATGCATTCATTATTTGCTTACAATATTACTATTACGATGAACGATACTCACTTAAAAAAGTCAGAAATTAAGATTAAATTACATTATCATGATGAAAGAGTTACAGTCTATAATTTATGACTTCCTTAGCACACTATCATCAACGATAACGCTTGTATGTGTGTCTGTGTTAATTTGTTATTTAGTATTCCCTCAAAGTAGACGACCTGTGTGTCTCTATCTCTCTCTTGTTTGCCGTTTCTCGCTGCTCATCATCCTTTATACCTAACTTTTTTTACGTAAACAGACAGAAAAAACGGAAAAATTAAAAAGAAACGAATCGTGAATGATGTCCCACCTGTTTGGTGGATGGAATGACGGTACTACACGTTAATTGTAAAATTTATTTCACATACACACATTTTTATGTATACACGTTTACTCAAGAATCTAGCTCATTATCATTAAGCATGCATAATTATAAAAATTGTTTTTGCCATTTTCTACTTAACATGGTGCTCATTTAGCTAACTTCTTAATAATATCGTCGGACAATTTTAATTTCTTGTTTTATGCTTTAATATCCATCTTTATGTTTTCTTTCTTGCAATGGATTGCATTATATATTCTTGATATATTCTCGATTTTTTTCTTTCACTGACCTAGCTTGCCTTTTTATGTTTTTCTAAAAAGTTTTGTTCATTTTGTAAAGATAATTTTGGCTATTTCTTCATAATATTTTACAAATAGTTTAAATGTATCGCAAGAAGATAAATGGATAAAATGAGTACGACATAATCGCACACAATTATTTTTACAATAAGTTAGATAATGACATGAATGCACTAAAAATTAAATTCAAACAGGCCTCTCTTATATATCATAATCTCAATATCACTTTTATCTTGACTTGAACATAATATTACAATGTTTGATACATCTTCTTTTTAAAGCACAGTGGGAGTAAGATATCGTAAAGATGGCTCAGAGAATCATTTAGCAGTACTTTTTTTGAAAACAAGATATCTCAGAATGATCTGACCCAACGAAGCATCATGAGCCTACGAAAAATAAACTTAAAATCTGCACATATCTGATGTAAAGTAAGAATTTATCTACTATATCTACTTACTACAATATTGTAGTAGTAAAATAGCTAGGTAAGCAATTACAAGTAATTTACAACTTGTTGCCATCTTTTGCTCAGAGTTCACACGTATTTTAAACCATATATTTACACATATGTACTCCATTCCCGTAATAATGATGATGATGAGAGAAAATTTATTGTTTTTTTTTGTCAGAGAATGTTTTATGTTATCTTTAGTTTAGCTTATGTAGGTAAGCATATTATGTGTATGATGAATTCACATTACTTACTACAAATCGTTGTAAAATATGTACACATGTAAAGTTTTGTACAAAATCTTGTAAAAATGAGCAATGGCAATAATTCTCATTTTGTTTCCTGATAACGTGTGATTCTTTATTTGTACTAGATCAACTATCTGTACTCTGTATTGCGCGCTACGTAACAGTAACATGAATGTGTTTTCTTCTAGATTCTATCGCGATCAGATAAGTCAACAGTATAACATCAGGTGTAAGATTGCTTATACAAGTATCATAATCCCCTTAAAGTTTAACAAGCAAATTAAACTCTCTACAACAACGAGCAAAGTAAGTGTTTGGGAAAAGAAATGAAAAACTAAAGGAAATACTGCTGATTGCATGTATCGTCATCATCATCTTGTCTCTCTATCTCTCTGAAAAGTCACACATAATATAGAAAGCAAGTGGATTCTTACAAGACGCTAATAGATATAATAAGACGTGAGTACATGATTCCGCGTCCGCATAAAATTTGTAAGTCTGTACGTATGTACATATCTCAAGAAAGTATACAACGATGACACGTTACTTTACTTTGTAAGCATTTTGTGAACGAATGTAATGTTCATTCACTCCTCTTTCTGGACGAATTTATCACTCGACGATATACTAGTCCGACTCCGTATCTTTTTGCTAAGTTTTCTTCGCAGAACGTGCGAACCACATATAATGGTAAAACATGTACTATATCTAAAAACAAGAACACAAATAAAGTTTAGCTTACATAATAATCGTTAATAATCTTAAGGTATATAAAAACGAGGTAATATGATATATACATAAAGAAGTATGAGTATATATGTATTTATATCTACGTCCTCATCAGCCTGATTACAGTTTCCCTTTCGGATGGATGGATGGATACTTTAATTTAATCAAGCTGGTTACTATTTGTTCAATTTATTAAATAATTTATTAAGACTTATTATATAAAATTACACACTTGATACAACTCATAAAATTTGTAAAAACTTATTTTAGAAAGGGATTTGAGCATGTGAAGTGGTCAGTTGCTTTATTACTCGAGAAAAAGTGAAGTTCATAGTTCAAGGAAACTTCAAAATCTACAACATCTCAAAAAAAGTAAAGTGTGTGACGTGATGAAATGTATGTAACTCCCTCAAACTTTTAAGAAAAAGTGACATTACATTACACGCATGAAAAATGGACTTGTCTCTTCTTCTTTCATCACATTCACATCTCTCTTCGTCGTAGTACCATACATTTATTGTGCATCGTGTTGGATAAATGATACAATGTATATTGATGTCTTGACTCGACAAGAAGTTCCCTTTTCCAGCGAGAAAGAAATCCGGCTCGGCTCTTCCCTTTTTTCGCCGACCTTAATGCGATGCTTTCTTCTTTGCTTTCATTCTCTCTCTCTTTCCAACTTCACTGCAGAGAGTGAACACGTACTACATAATATGTCATGCGCCATTCTAGCATTATGCATTCACACAGATCTTTTGCATGAATATCTCATGCATGAATGATGTGATCGACTAAAAAGAAGAAGTAGCAGTAATAATATACATACTACGTAGAAAAAGAAGGCTAGAGTTTCTCACAGCAAGATGTGCTTTAACTGTGATACCAACGTCTTTTGCAAGAGATATTTTTCTGTCAGACACACCACATAACAAGACGTACGCGAGCGCAAGTTTCTCGGTAGCATTCTTTCTTTGATAGCTGTACGATCTAGTCCTTGGCTCGGCATTCTTATTCTCTTTGCATCTTTTGCTTATTTAAAAAATCCATATCTTTATGTGCTCTTCATCTTCAACTACACTTGTTCGTATGCAAACGTGACGACGACGACGACCAAGACGAGAGAGATGATGATGATGATAAAGGAGAAATGCTATACACGCATATTTCTGTTGAAGACGAATCAGATTTTTTTTTGAGTTGGCAAGCACAACCCAATCCGCCCCATATCTCACTTGTGCCGTAACGCTGTTGTCGTAAAAAAGGAAAAGAAAGCGGGCATGCAAAGTAGGCAGGCAGCAAAGCGTTTGTGTATGAATAAAAAATACATAAAAAACTTACGTATGCATGCATGAATACAAGATAGACAAGTGTGGTGGTGGCACAACGAACGACGATGAAGAAAACGAAAGAATCGAAAAAGGAGGAAGCAACTATTACCGCTATCGCGTATCGTCGTGATGTTGTGGTAGTGGCAGAGGGTATTGGCATATTGCACACTACTCCTTTTTCCTCCCATGAACTTATAGTGTGTGGTTTGGTATTATAGGGTAGGGTTGTGATGTGATTGTGTGGTGTACATAATGTTGGTATGTAAAACAGTAGAATCGTGTTTTTTATTAACGTATGATGTATATGCAAATTGCGCATGCAAAGAAGAAAGTTTTGTGTTCGGTGGTCGGTATGAGTTGATGGCTTCTCTCTCTCTCTCTCTCTCTCGACTCGCTTCTTTCTTTTCCCCTTTCATTCGTTCAACAACTTGGGAGGGTGTGCGTTGTGTTTTCTATTGTATTGCTTTTTCTATATTACGTGAATATCTATGAATATTATTAAGTTTTACATGAATACCAACTACTCCCTCACCTATAGCCAATCGAGTGTGTACTAAGTTTAAAAAAAAAACATATAGACGAGACTGCACAAGACGCAGACGGTTGCATGCGATATTTTCATTGAGTACGAAACGCAAACGGCACTATCAGAAATCAAGAAGGAGGAGTTTTCCCCACGCATTTATATTTTTTAAATTTTCTATTCAACCAAAACCAAACCACTTTCGGTCGCGGTACTAGGATAGATATGTATAAGTTTTTCAAATAAAAGGATAGAATGTGGGTTTTTTATTAAGTATCACTAGTATCAGTAATGTTATGTATTTGTATTGATTATTTACGATAAAAGTTAAATAACAAAATGTCCATAATCCATGCAACATTCACTCAACCTTCAAAGTTTAATGGAAGTTGAATATGTATTAATAACATGTGTGGCATCCTGGCATCTGTGTATTTTATTAAGTGAATGACTGAGAATCGAGTTTTATGTGGGTTTGTCACGCGAATAAGATTTTTTCCTCATTTTTGGCCAACAACCTTCTTTGAATTCAAAAAGAATTAGTTTTATTACCAACTCACTTTAGAGCAGAGCTAGTAGAAATGCACAGAAAAACGAGTAATATTTATGCTGTACAACAAAGCAATGTGTGGATAAATGTGTATTTGTACAATATGGATTTTTGTTATGGAATATTTTTATTTTCCATAAAGAAAATTTGATGATACGCCTTTCGTTCCAAGATAACCATACGCTATTCAAATATTGTACAAGGTAGTTATGTTGTAGGCTGCACGATACGAGAAAAAAAAACACTTTTTGTGTGTAGTGTTATTATTATTAATATCCAAATGCATATAGATTCACATTTATTCACGACATGATTTATACTTTTCGTACCAGAAAATTCAATTTATAAAAATATGCTCTTTATATACACTTCTTTTTTCATTATCATTCTGTTCTGTTTTTTGTATGTATGAACTTTGTTTTGCTCAGGTGTATAAATGTAAACATTTATTAGATATACCACCTAGATTCCCATTATCACGAAGAAAAATCCAATTACGTCGAAAAAACTTCGAAAGCCAATATTTTATCTGCAGAATTCGTAATGGACATGACACCTATTGTCATGAGATGAGAGAATGCATAAGTGATAATAAAAACAGGACAGACGAGAAACTTGACTTGAGTCATGCAAGGATTCTTTTTGTAGAGTGACCTCCTCCTTATGGTATCGTTACATAAATACGTATGCATTCACTCATATACATTTTGTAAGATAATGGGATGATGATACTCTCAAAACTTTTTTTATACGTGATATATGGGCTACTCGTGCATATAATTTTTCTATCGTAAAGAATAAATTGTTATTTTAACTTATTTCGATGTCATTAATGATCTTGCTTAGTCATAGCTTTTTCTGTCACGTATCATTTACCTCTCTTCTCTTCTCTAGTCAACAAGACGAGTGTAAATTGAATTCCTTGAATTACAAATCGGATTAAATTAATAATTTGTTTGTTGAAAAGACTTGCAATCAGTCAGTGACTACGATATCTTGTGTGCATTGGATTACATTAAAGTTTAACATTCTTCTTGTTGTACAGCATAATTTCAATAAATTTATAATACCTTGTCTCTCTCTCTCTTACGAATGCTTTACAGCACAGTGACGGTTACGGTGTTACATTTTAATTCCTGGTTATCATCAGCCGTCAGCAGAGAACGATAGAATTATTATAATTTTATTCTGATGTAATATATCCTATCATTTGATGCTCCGATTCTACTTTTGTCTCTTCTCTATAATAATTTAAAAAAGGTAATTATGCATATTTTTATTTCATTATAGTTATGAATAGCCTGTTAATAATGAGCCAAGAATGAAATAAGATGTCTGCAGAAGTTAAAAATTCTACCATCGTATTATAATTATCATCAATCAGTATGCAAAGGGTAATTGCCTTTTTTAAAGTTTCACAGGCGCTTAACTGCACACTGGAGTTTCTTGGTCGGATATTTATTCGTAATAAGTAGCTATCCTGCATGCAAAATATTTTTTCAAAAGACACTAGACCGGAAGTACAAGCCTACCATCATCACCGCTGCTGCCACCACGATAATATATACATATCATTTATTAATGACAGTCTAAATTATATAAAAATGAAAAATGATGGATGGATGAGTTTTTGCATAAAAGAGTAATATATTATGCATAAGTATTACTTTGAACTTCTCTACGTATTTGCATATAACGACTTTTTTCACAGTCGAATGATGAATGTATTCTGTAAACTGACTTTGCCAGCTGCCTCCCTGGCTTTTTTACCATGGAACAGTGACCACCGGGAAGTGGCAATATACTTACAAGTTTGCCAGACTATATCCCATTGCAACTTAACAATAGGGTATGCAATGCTGTGTACAACCTTTCCTTGAGAACAGAAAAGTAAGAGTCCATTTTCGCCTGCCTTGTGGCTTTTTTATTTTAACACACAGACACGTTCATCATTTCACAAGGTAGTAAGGAAAAAAATAAGCAAATCAAAATAATCTGGATCATTTTTATATTTTTTGTACGTGCTCTTTGTACTGGCTTGTGGCCACCATCTCATCATAATCAAATGTATGACTAAACAACTAAATGAAAGCGAGTTGGAGATTTCTTCATGTTCATATTATCATCCTCTGCAAGGCTTCACTTATTATCTGCCATTGCCTTTTTCAATTTAGATTTTTGTGAAATGCCAACGTAATATAAAATTATGCATACCCACATGCATAAATAATGTGCATTGCAATACGTAAGTAACGCGTATCATTATCATTTTTCTTCAGGTAACTCTGGTTGGAAGGTGAACATAAATTCAAAATCTCATTATCATTTGGACACCATACCATCGCCAGAGAATCAGAAGCTACATTTTATATGAACAAAGAGAAAAATCATATAAACCATAATATATCTTACTGAGGCATTAAAATATAGAGTGGCCCAGAGAAGAGCTTCAACAGTAGTAGTTATAGCTATCATCGAAACATCTTATTTATGACTTGCTATCTGCATTGTGCATGTGTGGCTCATGATTTTTTTTCTGTTTACCAACCAGATGAACTCACTCGTCTTCCACTAACAACAGACATTTCAATATTATTTTTCATATTGTATGGCATGGCATGAATTACAACAAGTTGGGTAAGTATATCAATAACATGGATAGTTTTTTATGTTACACCTTTCTTTATAATTTTTGAGGAGGTTTTCGATAAAGATTTAAGATAAGACTACTGTGATGCTTGCTCCCACTGCAATAACAATAGTAATAAAAACAATAACAACCGTTGTAAGCCAACCTAAAACACATCAAATATGATTGTTGTGCATAGTGTAAGTATATAGTTTTCTTTCACTATTGTTTATAGTTTATAATGGTTTGATGTTGATTATTGGCGAAAAGTCTTGTACTCAAGCATGTTATATTTATCATAGCCTTTAGGGCCACCACAGACACATACAAGTATTCATTGAAATGTAATGATGTTTTTATTAAGTAAGTATAAATTGTTCTTATTTGTGCATTAATTATGCAACTTAAGCATCTCTAATAATACATTAAATGGTTCGAAGCTCGACGGAAAAGGGAAAAATAATGATGCCTCCTCCCTCCCAGTAGCAACACCACAGCACGAAGACAATTTAATCGTTTTTTTTTCTTCTTGGTTTGATGACGATTCTGTCTTCTCGTTCCCACTTTTAACCTTACCTTCATTATTTAGCAATTTTTAACAGGTTTTTTTTACATAACATTTTTTTTTCTGCTGAGTATTTTTGTTTCTTATAATTAAATAGTAAAAGAAGGTATATGCATGCATAATAAATTAGTTTACATGCAGATGAAAAAGTTCATACAGAGATTTCTAAGCTCCTTTCCCCCCGCAAACGAACCGGATTTTTCTGTTTACTTGATCATTTTGCAATCTATGTTTGCTTGCACTGCATGAAACGCCATTGTATTTCCTACACGTTTTGTTTCTTACGTCGGCGCATGTGAAGCGTGTATATGGATTTGTACGGAAGGAAGCAGTAAACATTTTTACAAAAAAAAGTTTTGAAGGAGAAACACCAGCAGGGCAGCAGTAATTATCTTTATTTGCATTAATATTATTATGATTTGCTGCGTGTTGTACCTGAGCATCATAGAGAGATGTCTTATCAGTATTTACAATCAACAGCATGAATACTAAAAGGTATTTACGTCTGCCGTTACGACTGCTGCTAATGTACCAGGTGCCAAGAAATACTCTTTGGTGTCCTCCTCAACTTTACTCCTTTCTTTCCATTCATCACAGTCATCTTTCTTTATTTACCATATTTCAGGATGATGATGCGAGCAAAACATGTTAAATAAATGAATATAATGTTGTTGCATACATAAAAATTAATCCCGGAACGATTTTAATGATAAAAAGGTAGAAAAAATGCAACTCATTTGTGTACATTATATATTAGCAATTTTCTCTATACATTCTACAACTGAACCACACAAAAAAACTACTTAATCTTGTATTCAACACGGTAACTGCTACTGACGGTGGTGGTGTAAAAAAGGTAAACTTAAAAACGAAAAAGTGTAATCACAAAATGTAAAAAACTGGTAATAATCCAATGAAATGATGAAATAATGATGATCATCATCGTTAGAATCACTGAACCTTAATCCATCCATCCGTGCATCCGTACGTGTAACATTTTGTGGATTTGAATTTAAAGGAATATTTATGCTCTGCCAAATCAAAATACGAGAATACTTAATGAGCTTCATATGATGACGCATACGTACGTGGCAGCGGCGGCAGCGTCTTGTACGATTTCAACAATGTATTAATTCATTACGGAATTAGTTTTGATTTCAATATCATGTTGATTGCTATTATTAGATGATGAGCATTTTAGATGATTTTGCTTGGTGAGAGGTGTCGGTATAAACACGGATAATAATGTGATGAATAAAGAAACGAAAAAAAAAATCCTCTAGTGAGTGTGTATACAAGTAGCCCCAGAATGAGAAACAACTGGTAATTTGGTTATTCCGTAAATATATTTTTTATGTTTTATGGTTATGTTTTACAGACCATTGTTCTTTTACTCATTAAAGCTTGTCAATTTATACAACACATTTGCTTGCTCATTTAGAATTCATTGTTTTGTTGTCTCTTACCCACACACAAAGCTTTTGACCGACCCAGTCTAGTTTTAATTTATGAGTTATGGAAGACCAGCAGAGAAGTTTTTAGGTAAGCATTTGAACTCCGTAGCTTGATTACGTAATATGCGTCCTTCCACCTTTCCCTAGGATTCAAAAATAACAATAAGTGTTGACATGCTTATGGACAGACAGAAATCATCAAAAATTTCTACAAAAAAAAGCTTGCGCTACATAATATTATGCAATGATGTTTGTAACTTTTTCCATTGCCGATAAACCTAAAAAAAACTTTTTTTTGCGTGGTAATAAATGGTAAAACAAAAGAAGACAAGATTTCAACTTTCAAGCGCAATGGGCTGGGCAAGAAAGATATTACTCAAAGTATGTTATTTACAGGGATGCATTTAGTCGGTTTTTTTCCTTTACTTTTCCGCTGACGATGGTGCACTGGCGAGTACAATTTTCGAATGTAGTATTTTTTCTTAAGAGACAAAATGTTTCCTTGTCTAGTCATTTACTTCAGGTGTTTACTGTATGTTAATTTATGAAGGGTCTTGTGTTGTAACTTAACTGTGCTTGCGCATTAAAATTTATACGAAATGGCAATTATAATGCAATACATGTCCATTTTATTCAGGTTTATTCTATTAGCTGATTTATTCCGTAAAGAAAACTAAGATTCTCTTCCTTTACACCTTGATGGATCATAAAAACTTGTATGACTTGTCATTACCAGTCCTCTCTAAT
Source organism: Entomobrya cf. arborea Gr-Col-00668 (assembly GCA_034699025.1). Taxonomy (NCBI): domain Eukaryota; kingdom Metazoa; phylum Arthropoda; class Collembola; order Entomobryomorpha; family Entomobryidae; genus Entomobrya; species Entomobrya cf. arborea Gr-Col-00668. The sequence goes on along the minus strand of JAQIWN010000404.1, from coordinate 22,792 downwards.
GTGACTAATTACACTCTCAGCTTTATAGAAAAAAACCTTGTGTACGTACAAAAGTACCATTTCCCAGAGTGTAAGTAAATACAATAAAAGGAACACGATAATAGCTGTGATGGTACTTGGTACTTTACTGCGTTATGTTACTTCGAGAAAATTAGCTATACAAAAAGAAACCACACCGTTCATTGTTGAGTTGACTGTCCGAATAAAAAACCAATCTTCTGTTCGACAAGGAGGGCGCCTAAGCATCAACATCAAAATGCAAACGCATTATCGTCGAAAATGAACATTTGTTAAAAAAGGCAAAATGTACTGAGGGAAATGACATAAGGTTAATGATCATAAATATGCATAGGTTGTGTATTGCATACACACTATCACATGTACAGGTGCATGTTCATTTTTACGCTTTGCTACGTTTCAAATAAAAATGGAAAATGTTTGCTGGTTTTGCAGTAACTAGGATTTTTTGTCTCGTTAATTTCCTTCGTTTTCATTCACCGGTTAAATCTGTGAGACGAACAATAATTGTGAACTGCTAAGTTCTCTGAATAGTACAACGAAGAGTGTAATGCAAAAAAAAGGAATGAGAATGGATGAATGATGATAAATGCTGTTCTCTTATGACTATGACCAAATGAGATACGGAATTATACGTAGTTCTCTAGATGAGCTATTGCATATTTCAAAATTCACAATAAAGTAGTAACAGTGTATGAACTGCATGAAATATGCATGTATTCATATCCAGACCGTGCACATTCACATTCACAAAGATAGTTATAACTATTTGGTGCCAAATGCCAAGTAAAACTGGTGCTGTCTCACTTGAGTGATTCAGAAGGGCAAGTGAATCGAGTCCATTATCTTGATTATGGCATTATTATCTCATCGGCCGGACGGACAAAATGAGGGAAAGAGCCAAAGAGTGAGAGAGAGAGATGAAAGAGTAAAGCAAAAAATAAATTCAGGCAAAAATGCATGCATAAACTACCATATCGGATGACTTAAGTGAGCGATACGATGCAATGTTCAAGTATCCAAAAGACAGTTACATAAAAAAAACCATACTTACTTGTGATGCTTTTCTTCATACTATATTATTATGGACTTGTTCCCTTGCTAGCTTGGTTCATAATGTACCAGAGCAATCAGATCATGAATGATGGTCATCATAAGTTTTTCCATAAATATATGAATGTTATGCGTATATTTTAGATATGCTGGACATTACTGATGAGGTTCTGTATTCTGTGAAGAGGAAGTTCGTAGATCTTCTTGAATTCTTTTCTTAGAGAAATTGTATTCGATGTGGTTTGGCAGTGACGACATCATATTGCATACACATGAGATAGGCAGATGACGATCTTTATATCAACATGGAACAATACACAATGATCCCTAATGCTTTTACAACTCGCCACTAATCTCTGTCGGCTAATCACCTTCATCTTTCAAATATAAGATCATCTTAAAGTTGAATTGATTACAACCTGAATCCTCAAACACGATTTGAAACGAGATTGTGAATTCATAGTTTACTTTGAACAATGCATAAAAATGTAAATGTAGCATTATGGGAACAAATAATTTCTTTTAATGTTACAATTTCGAGTTAACAAATCCATTTGCGAATGAAAATGAACCTATGAAAAAGAGGAACATTAATATGCTTGTGTGATACAAATTTGTGAGGAGGAGGTGGAGATATTCACGCCAACGCCGTAACAGCTCCGTAAAGTAATCTGCACGGTACACGCGTACAAAGAAAATTAGTCTTATGTACATTAGATAAATTGTTGTGCCATGAATTGTCAGAAAAACTGTATCTGTGGGCATGTAAATAAGATTTCTGTTCAATCTTCTTTTGATCTTTTAAAGAACATTGTATAAAAAAGTCATATGTTACGTATAATCTTCAACAATTTGTGAGTAAGTAAATTTGTAATGGGAAAGATAACGTCTAAAAAATTTGATGGGATGTACGGTCGGTGAATGACCTCGGCAAATAAACTCACTTAATTAGTAATAAGTTCAAAGCGTAAAAAGTTATTATCATAAAAAATCACGTTGATAATGGAATTTTGTATGAGGTGCCATACCGTATTTCAGCCTTTTTATTCGTACACTGCATTCTAACAAAATTGCTGCTTTGAGTGGCAACTTTTAATGTTTTTTGTATTGCTCGAAAATATGTACATATTTATGTAGATGTACCATGCTCTCAATTTTTGTTTGAAATTTCCTAAATATGATTGCCATTCTGTCATTATTTACTAAAACTCTCTGTCTACAACTTGTGTACAGAGCTAATATTCACATATGAACAAGGGAAAATGATTACAAGGCATGCCGATCATGTCGGGTATTTGGACGCTTTGGTGGATGCACAGATTTTTTTAAACAGAAACAAAAAGTTATATATCACTGCAGAAAATGTGAATTTGTTGTTTTTAAAGATAAAATTGTGTGACAGAAAAACAACATGAGAAACTTACTCGATATAAAAAAGATGCTTGTGTACTTACTTCTTGTGCAATAATTTCCTTTCCACTAAAGCAATAAGAAGTTGTACTTTTTTGTACTGATTGACTTGATTACTACTGGTAGAACGGAAGCTGATGGACAATATAAAATACTGCAACTTGCTTGTTCATATATGGCATATGCAATAATTTTCCAATTGGAATTTCCAATAACCAGTATGCTCCTTAAATGATATTTGGTTAAATATTATATATTATTGAAAAGTTTCACATCACATTTGTGAGAGGTATTTATTAAGAGTCTTCTAGTAGGTGCTCATTAAAACTTAATTTTCATCTGATTGAGCTATGCATTCCCTAATTTAATTATCTTAGTTATTTCTATACACCATTATATTAATACTCATACACAACCTACTAGCGTTATTCATTTATTCGTTTTGAGCTTCGCCAAAATTTCTGAGAAGCCAAAGATTAGGAATTCAGTTTATTAGTAATCATTCTGTAACAAATCAAAACTAATAAAAAATAAACAGTAAATATATTGTTTTAATTTCGCTTGAAGTATAGTTATTACCCTATCAAATTACTCTAGATAAGAGTAGGGCATTCAAATGTGAGACCGATAATAATATACTCTGCACCAAGTTAGTACAATGTAAAGATAGCGACCCAGCCAACAGATTCCTTACATGTCGGATTTTTGGTATTTAGCAAGAGCAAGGAAAATAATTCAACTTGGTATCCTGAAACGGAATACTTCTTTTCTTACTTTCCTTTTTATGCTTGGTTTTATTTCTATCTATTTGAACTAATTCAGTCCGCTAAACTGGACTACCAAGAAACAGTTTAATCAAAGTTATTTTTAGAAATATACAAGTACCAAATTAAACTTTCCTTAATAAAAACAAATAGTTTATCTTTGCCAATAAAGTAAGTAAGAGAACCTATAATCCCACTTCGCTGAATTTCCGTAGAATACCTTTGTATCTTCTTGCGTGATACTCCAGGTACCAGGACAAGCTGTATGGCATTCACAGTGTCATGTTTGAATGGGGTAACCTGAGACTCGGGTAGACAGCACTACATATTATGCATGGCTGCACAAACCTTGATATTTTGACAGCAGCCAACATTGTTTGCAATGCAATCGCAGAATAATAACAAAATAATATGCACGCACAAATTTAACTGCAATTGCAAGCGATATACAAAACATCCATCCAACGAACTATTTAAAAGTCTAGTTCATCATCATCGTTTTCATGGTACAGTCATTAAACTAAGACGTAATATTTCACAACTCATTAGTGACGACACTAAACAATAATACTGAATCAACGTAGTGCCTCCCGGCCACCCGCTCGTCATTCTTTAAATTACCTTCATTATGTAAGACAGTGCTCTACATCAAGTAGTTCTCTCTCGGACAAACCTAATAAATGTATGTAACACGTACTTATTCCAGTCCTCTTAAAACCTTGTTCGTCTGTCTAGTTGATTGTGTTGCGCGCAGTCTAAATATACACCCATCATTAACACCAAACATTACATAGTGTACCGAAGAGCATGTAAAACAATGGCACCCAATAACTCATGTAATGACTCAAGAAAAGCAAACTAATTATTTATTCATGTAGCCAACACAATTAGTGTCATTATCATTCTTTTCAACGATAACAACACAATAGCAAGATGCTATTATTGTGATATTAAAGAAAGATTTGTGAGAGTCAGGGTCTTCGTTATACATAAAAATCATGTCGTACTGATGATTAGGGAGTACAGTATTTTAAACGACTTCCTTTTTAAATTGCTCACTGATGAATATGCATTTTGTTTAAATGAGGGATTGTTAAGGTATGATTTGTGTATACACCTTAAGTGGATTTGGTACAATTAAAATATATCAGCATAACTTTGAAGTGTGTACGACCAAGTTGCTTTTTGCATACACATAAATTTTCACTCTAATCATTCTTCTGGCTAATACTTTACTTCTAAAGTAGTCTGCGAGATATTTGAAAAGCGTGTTTGTCATTTCGTGTCTCATATGTAATATGTAACATCGTTATATTTACAAAGGAAGTAAGGAAATGCCTGTTTTCTTCAGTTCAGTTACGTATACCCTACAGAGTTTCGCAAAGGAAATATATATATAAATTTTACATATTATAGGCATATATATAAAAATCGCATGAATTTTAATTTTCCACGTGATTTTACATACATATACATGCAACTAAATAGTTATTAGACAAAAAAAGATGAGAAACATTAAACTGTGGTGTGCCTGTAATCATAAGTGTAACAATAGGTAATTAGGAGAACCACAAGAAGTCAACTACATCATCAGCCTCGTTCTCAGTTTATCTGCCTTATAATAAACATATACGTAAGCTTTCGTATTCACAAGATTACAAGTGTCCATACATTGAAATTTACTGTACGTTTTCTTGTCTTTCTTCCTTTCGGGTCTACTATTACTAAATATTACCACTTGTTGTGAGACAATAACTACAAATTTTTACAGATTCTCATTTTGAAACTTTGCTCTTTTCGGTAAATTGTAATTTATGCTTATTACACGCCTATGAATATACATGTCATGTTAATGTTGTTCATCCGACGGTTCCCTATGTCTTACATTTACAGTCTATCCTTAAAACAAGAAAAGTTTTGTGGAATTGATGGCCCTACAAGAGTGTAAGCCACGAAGCGTAAAAATGTGTTGTTTTTTTTTGTCGTGCATGCATTAATAAAAATAGTTAGTAGTGTGTTGAGCATAAGGCAGGCTTTATAGAATATTGTTGTTTAGCTTGGCTCCTGGGGTTTTAGAATTTGTTAGCAAAACGGAAGATGACAACAAAAAACAATAAGCACGTAATATTATTATTACAATTGCATTGTAATGCGTCAGGATGATGATGATACGAGTGGTAGCAAGACCTTAGCAGCTCGTTAGCATGAAATTTGCTTGTTTTAAGCTGGTCGTTTTTACTTGTTAACAATGGCGTGCATATAGTATGATGATGTGATGATGATGAGATCATGATCACATTGCAATAATCATAATGGTGTGGCGGTGATAATGATATGTATCACTGCGACCAGATTGGTAAATCTAATTTCATTCTAAGAGATCGTCGTCTTCGTATAATCATGACGGTAATCACATCAACATCATCAAATTTAAATTGGTAGTAGTGTCTGTCGTGCCATGAACATTTCGCTTAATCGTGACAGTTTCACGATGTCTTTGGTGTGCTAATACCGCCAACAAATATGCAAGATGCTACTAACTATGTTAATGAATTACACATACACAGGTAGCATGTTGATTAGATTTGTTTTTTTTACATAGATATCTTTTTGAACAGTTATGGTTGTACAGTTACAATAGGAGCATAACTTTTTATGATAGTATGATTATTCTTATGAAAACTGCAAATATACCAAATTTACACCTTGCCAGACATAACAATTACATTTTTTAAATTTAAATGAATCAAATAATTCATTTCTTTAAATTTAAACAAAGAAGAAAGAGATTTTTATTCTAGCTTTTTTCAGGCGGATAAATTTTGGTTGCATTAAAAATCAAGTGATGATACACTTGGCGCATGTTCAGTTTGGCTTAATAAAGGAGATAATATAAACATACATTATTCCAGAAACCATAAATCACGACACTAACAAACATTCCCTGTTTGCGTACAAGCCATTAATATTAATAACAGTATTAAAGAACTCAAAATGAAGCACGGTGAAACATTTGTATAAAATGGAATAGAAATGGAAGAGATGATTAATATTCATTCATTTGAATTTAGAACCTGCTGTGGGGTGTTCGCCCAATTTGTCAACGAAGTAATTGCTTGAATCATGCAGTCAAAACATTATTACCTTAATTTTCGTTTATAAACAGAAAATTCCATGTTTGTTTAAAGTGTGTATAACATGTCATGTTTACATGCATAATCTAATCTAGAGAAAACTTACTTTTCTTTAAAAACAACACACACTATTGCGTATAATTTACGTAGATTGTAATAAAATGAACTTAAGCAAAATATTCTGATGAAATTTTTCTCAATTTATTAAAACTCAAACATTCCATTTATCTGCACGTTATAATATAAAAGACCGGATAATTTATGAAAATGATCGTTTTCAACAATGAATAGATTTTAAAGTGTGTACAAAGGGATAAAAAGTGAATAACATCATGTTTATTTATTTTACGTTATAATATTAATTTTGCTCAGCGTGAGACAGGGATTATAATATCGTGTACATTTATCATCATCATGCCACATGGACACTTCTTCGGGTGAGGGTATATATGCATAAAATGTTGGTGTTTGGTCTCACATTTAGATTTTGGATAAGCAAATGATATTGAAGAATGCCTTTGGACGTTTAATAATAATATACAGGATGAGAAAAGAGCTATACTGACAACAGTCTACAGAACCGTATAAAAGAGAGGATGTAATTGAATTGAAGATGCATAATAATAATATTTGATGTGCCTCCAGAAAAACGATTATGCTGATAGTTAAAAGTTACGTGAGACGTTGTGAAGGAATTATATGTATAGCTCTTAGCATTGAGTATACAATGGTATAAGAATGATAATTATGATGATAATGCAACACTGAAATCAAAATCAAAGCTAAACTAAATTTAAAAACGAATGGATTATGTAATCATCTTACCTGTTCGTCGCCGTTGATCTTCCAGCCAAAGTAGAATCCAATCGGTGTTAGGATGAGATTCACAGTATTCACTGTCAGCGAAGTCTCCAGTACTACTGGTAAACGACGACCTAAAATTCATTGACATTTTAGAAGAATTATTTTCTTACGTTATGTAGGGTTTAAAAAATAGCTTAAAGTTATCTTAGAAAAAGTATATAGGTATTTTAAGTTTTAAGATTATTAGGAAGGTCTAAGGTAATGTATAGTTTAGCTAAAATATGAATACGTGTACAAATGCTGTACTTCTACAATTAATGAGTACATGAAATTTTATATGAGGAAATAGATTTTGCTAATTATTCATCATAAATGATGTGCCAAGAAACAATGCATGCTAGGATGAATACACCAATTATTAATTACACATTATGATCATTAAATTGATTCCGGTTTGGATGCTATATGTCTGTATCAATAACTTAAATCACTAAAATTCTTGGATGATAGATACATTATTATTTTATTATTTCAAAAACGATGACGCTGTTAACTGGCTAATGCAATCATTTGTGATAAAGATATATTGTTTTCCTTCATCTCTCCAAATTTTTATTTACTTAACAAAGCATGACATCAAGATGATCATTTTATGCAAGTGAAAAAGGTATTGTGGGTGAATGGTTATTATTTACACGGGAGCTCACCCAATTATCGTGGTATAATAAGCGAATGAAAGACCGCTTTATATGTGTTTTATCTGTAGTTGGGCGGGTGTCTATCAGATTTACGCATTAAAGCGTTTTTTATTGCTGTTACCCTTTTACAATTTTGAAATTGGCTATTCCCAGGAAATAACACACAAAATAAAAAAACGAATCAATGCAGCACTTTTTTTTTACAAAAAAGAAGAAAAACATAACATAAACTATAAACATACCATTAAAGAAAATTTGTTAATTATTTCAATTCCATTTCGAGTGTAAGTTATATGAGTTGAATTGCTTTATCAATCTAATTTAAAATGCAAGTGTTGTCTTAAAATGATACTTTTTATATTTTAAAATTAAACATGATATTTGAAACGTGAAATCCTCTCGATAGCCGGCAGGTTGATTCACCTCGTCAGTTGAATTTGGGGTTAGAAGGTACAAAATTTTACGGTAGCTCTTTTAGATGGACACGCTACGCTAAATGAAGTTCACATCGCCTCTCAGCATATTACATAATTTTAAAATCAAAACGGATACCTCGGTTTTAAAATGTTGTTTCTTTATTTATAAGCACCAACAAATAAAATACATTGTCGTGTGTTTGCAAAGTGGAGAATCATAGAAAGGCTGTACTTGCATGCATGTATATTATGTAAACATCATCATGCCTCATGATTCATGAAGATCTTACCTGAAAGTAATTATCAAGGGACCAATGCGCACCGAAGTGCATTCTTCTCGTCAGACTGCATTCTCCTGAGTGAGTTAATCTTTTCCTCTCATCAATAATAAATTATGCTCACCTAAAACTTGGTTAAAGAGTGGTCCATGGAGTTATTACATTCAATTTTTTTGCAGTAGTGATTTTAATATTTCATTTTACGCCAAACTCATCTGAAATTGATTTGAAGGGAAAGTATTTGGTGTTTTGAGGTTTACGGTTTAGAATCGAAATGCTGTACTAATGTTACCATTACGCTTTACAGTTTTGTTAAATGGGATGAAAATGAAAAATGAATGATGTTTCTTTTGATTGCAATGCAGTAATAACTTTTCCTGATGTAATGATAGGATATGGTATAGCTTTAGAACAAAGTATTTGTCTAAAGTGTTTACCTGTTGAGAATGAATACGAGGGATTTTTTTTCGCTCACGTAAATATATATAAATGTAATGATATGATTATAATTACGCAAATCAAAACAATGTATAACGTAGGCCCGTTAATGTAATGCAAAATTGTGTAAAAGTGGTCTTTAGTATATAAAAAATAAGTGATAAAAAATTGAACTTTAATCGTTAAAATTTAAAAGATGTGCTTGTGATTATTATAATATTATTATGATAATGTGAAGCGAATCATGATTTGATTGAACAGTTTAAAACCGGACTTTTGGCTACCGACAAGTTACTGAGTAATTAAGAGAAAATAGTAAAGGTGCATGACCATCTCTGAAATTCGTAAATTGTTTCTCGTTCGCACAAGTTTTTTTACTTCACAACTTTTCGTCAAAAGTATGCACAATCTTGTTGGCTTGAGATGAAAAAGAAATGCAGTAAAACTTCGAATATAAAAAATGATATAAACTTGGTTGAGGAAAAACACAACCATTCGCCATGAATATTAGATTTTTGTGTACTATATGCATCCATTTTTACACAAGTCACATTCATGCTCCGCCGTACACGTATTTAGATTTTATTTATAAAACAAGATTTTTAAAAATTAAAAACTACCCCAACAATTTTGATCTGATTTTGTATATTTAATTGGAATGTGTGGGGAATTACCTAAAGCCTAAATTGCATCACAGCAGGGCACAAGTTTTTGCACGTGTTGGCTTATTTTTTCCCAGTTGTCGGTGAGCGTAACCTTGCGATTGCAACGTATAATTTTGCAAATTTGCAAAAGAGCAGTAGTATCAATCCTCACAATCCACAATCATTTTTATCTCCATTATTGTTTTTGAAAATGGTATCGACACGAATGGTTTAATGAGCTAACTTCACTGATTATGGATACATTATAACAAAATATTTCTCCGGGCTGTTTTATTTCTTACCAGTTATGCTAATGTTTTTAAAGTTTATGTGGAAAATTCACAGCACAGGTCTAAAAAAATAAAATTACCCCAAACCAAAGCTTTTATTGAATCTTCTAGCTGCATACTAACTATCATATTATGGATTTAATGAATAATAAGAGGTGGATTTTTGCGGCAAATTCGCATAAATAAATAATAAAAAATGAATAATTTTACCATAAATAGGATACTACTGATAATTCTGGATCTTTGCATTATCAAAGTGTTTTTTCTACTGCCATCTATTTCGTTGAAACAGTTATACAGAAATAGATTAAAGAAGAAAATACCATCATTTTCTAAGCAAGATAATGTGAAAATAATCTTATCATTTTTTGACGCCTCAGATAATCTAACTTTTCTCGTTATGTGCAAAAAGCTTGTGAATTTTTCAAAATAACACTTGTTTCTTGACAGAGATTGTAAACATAATTTTTCATAATGATAAGATAGCAATAAATCTACTAGCACATCCCTTCAAGAATTTGTTGTGCCGCGTCAGCTTAAATTTTTTAAAGTGCACTAAACTGTGAAAGACATGTCAATGATCTAGATATTTTACTTGAAATCTTTTCATATGCCAAATCCTTTATTCATATTTTTATTGAAATATTGTAAATTGTACACTCAATTTTAGATTCGTATTGCGCATGTAAGCACACACGTCTTAAAGTGCTGAACAAAACAATGACAATTTTAGGGATAACCAAATTATTTAGTAAATTGGAGCAACGGCATTATAAAAGACGAAAAGATAATATGCGGTGTAGTGTTCAGCAAACGAACATGACGGAAAACCATGAAAATATATTTTGTCATGTCGCATTTCATGATTTTATTGACTGAATCGTTTATTGCTACATATCATTTTTGGTTCTATTGTAATCTACATTAAAACGTCCGCTGCTACATGTGTAGCTTACTTTTTGAATACTTTAAATAATAATGATGAGACCAAGAAGACCACATCCGATTTATCTGATATTTATCATGATGAATTTGTGGTATGATAATATAATATCAGCAATCATCGTCAGCATGCATGCTACTACTACAGACTTCATGCATCAATTCTGAATTTATTCTAGCTTTCCACACATTTACCCACTACATGGGAATTTTTTGTACAAATGTGGCAATGAATTTTTATAAATAAAAATTTGATTCAAAAAAGAAGAATTTAGAAGCAAAAAGCTAGAAATGTTTTTTATTTACTCAAAACAAAAAAATATTTGCTGTGCATGGCTGAGCTTCAGCTGCTGAAATACGCATATATACGACACTTCGCTATTGTGGAAAAAATTATCGATGCGTGCATGATCAGTTGCATGAACAAAATCTGGGTGAAAGAACATTATCAAAAATCTTTTTTTTTGGAATGGGTTGAAATCAGAAATAGCGTAGCTTGTTTCACGTAACACGTAACCCTTTCGGTCCTTCTTTTGAATTCCACTGGTCTCCTATAATAGCATATAATAGGTTGATGAGAGCACCGATGGGTCATGATATATTTTTTGTAAGTAAAAATCCCTTTTTAAATATGCATCCCGTGATTTATTGATTATGATGGGTTATGTGAAAAAAATGAATCGAGTTTGGTTTGATATTATATATTATGTAACATTTTTCGTGGTTTTGATATAAAATTTGATGATTGCAGTAAATGTTTTATCAAAATCCTGGAAACTATCCTAGGACAATAGAAACAACGTTGAATCCACAACAAATATTATGTATCGTAAAAGCATCTGCTCTTATCTTTTGTTCTTTCTTGAATGAAAAAACAATATAGTTCAAAAAATGATATGAAATAAACCGTAACATCAGATCCAAAAGAAAAAAAGGGTTATTGGGACTGCACGAAATAAAAATTCAAAAAAAAATTTGATATCGTGCTGACATTTTTGTGAATAGATATTTTTGTTGATTATTAGGTCCTGTTTCCCTAAACAAGAATATTTTCAAAGAAAATATCAAAACTATACTTCAGTAAAAAATAAAAGTTACAGCTTTACAAAAAAACAGTACGAAATCCAAACAAGGAATCATACTCAAAGTAATTGTTGCCACTACTATTGTTGTATAAAAATATATCCAAGCAAATTGGATTATTTGTTAAACATGGACAGGAAATGAAAATCGACCGACGACATAGCAGTTGCATTTACTCATATCAAATCCATTTTATAATTATTTTCTAACGTTAAATCCCATGATATTGATACATATACTATGCATACATGCTACGAAATCGAAAAGCCGCACCTGCATATTACTACTACGGGCAGTTAGTTACCTTCGTCGTCTAATATTCTTGATCTTGGTTTAGACCAAGACCAAGTAAAATTCCTCCCTGTGATGTGTATAATTTTAAACAATGTATCACATTCTCATTCTCCTGTGATATCCCACTGCTCATTCCAAACACCAAATACATAAAAGACCTTTTTCGTCTCCTGAAAGAATATCAGACAGGTTCACGTAGATTTCTCATTTCCTTTCATCAAGATGATTTTATGTAGAATAAAAAAAGGTTCCTTTCCTTTTCTAACTAGAAGCTACAAATAACAGAGAAGTGATTAGCAAACCAAGACGAAACTAGATCTTTCGGTCCTGCCTGCCTTCTAACCTGACCCATCATTAAATAGATACACTCATGCATGCATATTATGTAGTTATTACTACTGAGAAAAAAGAAGAAGAAAAAACAATACAGTGTACTATTGCTATTATCATACTTCACATTTAGGTATATTTTTAATGTTACAGCTTATTGTTGATTTTTATACATCTAAAATATTCCAACTTATCTCACGCTGCTTGTATGAAACAGTCATTATTTTATGGTAATCAAAATTGAGCATCAAAAATCAGAAGGTAAAGGAATAATAATAGAGCGGATAGTAATAAACATCATATGTAGTTTGTGAAAGAGTGTAAACTAATTGTAAAAATAAGTTGTACACTGTTCATTCATTCACATTTTTTTATAAATAGAGTCAAGAAAACCCTGATTCATTCATAAGATGAATATTTTTTTCTTTGATTTTGTTGATCCTAACATGCATAAAAAAAATAGCTAACAAGTGTAAAGCCTGATTTTTTGGCAACTTTTTTACAATCTTTGCATAATGTTTCCGTTTGCATACATTTGCGCTTTTCTTTTAAATGAAAAGAGAATGATATTCATTATTTTTGTTGGTTGTTCAGTATTGTTAACTTGATTTTTGGCAACATTTCATGTTTCTTGTCCATCTTTACTTGAAGATTAAGTTATGATGAGAAATGAGAATGATTTATTATTAGATTTAAATTCGGCTTTTTATATGTATGAGTGTTTTCTTTCGGAACGAAATGCATGCTAATTATACATTTGAATTGAATGAAGTAGAAAACGTTGCGATTTCACGGGAAAACTATACAAAATCAACTAATTAAAAGAAAAAGCTACGTGGCCGACGTGGAAAAGAGGAAATACCTTGTAATTTTAGCCACAAGGAAATTTTATTTCAATTTAGTTCAATTTTGTGAACAACATTAGTTATATACCAAGATGCAACATTGTAAGCACGTTTACAATGACCATTGAGTCATCGTACAGAATGGTTTTATTGTAAACACTTGCAGTAAATTAGAAGCTACTTTATAAATGAGTTACAATAAAACAAACATTGTTTGTAGTTGTCATTTGTGGCCCGAATGCAGTTGATTGAGATGCTACACAACCGTGTCTTCAATCATCTTCCCCAAAGAAATAATCAGTTTATTTTATTTTTTTTGGGAAAATAAGGTACTTGTTTATTCGTGCATTAGCTAATGTGATTATTTATTTGGATCTTTTATGTTTTCTCATTAGCTATGTTACTTTCACCATTACGCTGTTTTTATTCTGTACGGTACAGCAACTTGATTCACTGCTTCTACGTGTTAATGTATCTTTTCTTTTTGGATGTCCAGCTTCTTTCTGAAAAAACAAAACAGCTTGTCTGCAATGTCCAAACACTTCTTGGGAAAATTGCTGGATTTCATAGATTAGGAACGAACTGAAGCGTTGGTGCATTCAAAAGGAAATTCACCGTGTATAAATAGAAAAGTAACAGAAGGAAAACCATGTATATGTATGTATAGCTTCTTTGGTGAAACCAGTTAGTCATCCACAAGTCCAAGAGAAATTTAACCATCAACAAAGAAATCCGTTTTTTCTCTTTATGTAGCACAATGAGGACTCCACAGGGACAAAGATGCAAGCAGAAGCAGACTGCTTTTGTATGTACATATGAATGTATGAAAGAATGGTACATCTTGTAAAAAGGCAAGGTTTCAGCTCTTTACTTCCGGTTATCTAATGAACTAATGGAATTAAACCGCTTTTTGGGTAGGAAAAGCTACATGAAAGGGATGTGGATGGATTCTCTCCATTGTATCCTTACACCTTTTTAGTGACTCGGAGTGTATTCATCCGTGAAAACTCATTCTGATGAAACATATTATCTTGTTTATGTTTAGGGCCATGCACAGGGTAAAGCAACTATAAATGATTAGAACAACATTTACAATGAAAGTTTTCTAGTATAGGCCAGTTCCACACACTACGGAAGTCACTAACAAAACAACAAGTTTTGGAATGAAGGTACATAAAGAATAAATTCGAGAAGAGATTTTTTAGCTTCACACATCTTTACTCTTGTTTTCATCTTCATCATCTTCGAAGGAGCTCTTCCAGGCATGATGGAGTCTCAATAATCCCAAAGGTGTTTTAATGTAAAGAAAATAAGATAGCGTGAGTTCAATTCATGCGATAAACGAAACAGTAATGAACAGCCTTAAAGACAAACTTATAAAATCCCCATTTATCATTGCCCATTTGCGTCTTATCCTCAATAATACGGCTAGTTCTAATACTATTAATGATGTACGTTTGCTTAAATCTTAAAGTTGGCCGATAAGGATGATACATGCACATGGATCAACTTCCAGACCTCTGTAAGACGTTCCATTGATACAATTATGTGTGGAGAAAGTCAGGGATTCAATCGTTCGTTGCAGTTGGTATTTCAAACCTTCAAATTTAATCTGTTAATTTTACTTGTTTTTTTTTTCAGGCAACGAAATGATGCCTCGAGGTTTCTCAATTTAACAAATCTGGATTTATAAAAAATCCCGTTTTCTGTATTTTTGATTAATATGTAATAGTGAAAGAAGTTAGCGATATCGATTCTATATTCACCGTGGTCATTTGAAACATGTATATATTGTATCAATGTATGATTTTTTTAAATTTAGATTTTTTCATATATATATTCAATATTTTTTTAAAATTGAAAGAAATCATTGAAGTCGGAATATTCGGATGCTGTAAAATGATTTCAAGAGAGGGAACTTATATGCGTTCGTAGACATTCCAAGAATATTACATGACAATTACAGAACATAAAATTAATATTGAATAGCAAATTACATGCAAATAGACTTTGCATGCTGGGATCTGTGTAGGTAGACCATCCAAGATAGTCTCCATCATCAATAATCATCATAGGATGTTAATCAATTATATAAATGATATTTTTTCACATATTTGTTTAAAAAGTCTTAATTTCATGGGCATTCCGATGTTTCATTTCAATTGAAATTTTTTATTAAACGAATTTATTGGCAAAATTAATCTCGATTTTTTTTAGCTACCAATAAGTTTTCACATTTAAGTATGTAAGTCTCATGTACTCCAGCTTCAGAAAGATTTTGATCTTTGTACGTGATACCTATCGGTTCACAGTAATTTATGTTTGACGACGTTGAGTCTAGTAGAAAATCTATAGAAAAAATAAAAACAGTTTTAATTAATAAACTTTAAGTAAATTGATGGAAAGGATAATGTAATCATGTACATTAAATTCAATTACATCACACATAAATCGTATATCGTCCTTATTTGATTACCGTTAGTCAAATCTGCGTCCTGGTATAAGCGCGGTAGATGTATCATCGTTATCGTATCTGTAAGAGAGTGAAAAACAATGCATTTTGTAATTTAAAATAAAATAAATCAGCTCGAAAAATGTTTTTTTACTTTTGTTTTATGCAAACTTACCATTTATGCAATTCTCGTCACCTTCTTGATAGTTTTTCGTACTTTAGAGTAAAACATCAACGTGTAAATATTTATTAGACATACATATATATACATATCTAAATACTTTGAGTGATTGTCTACACTCCACACCTACAAAATTTCATTTTTTGAGGTAAAGCAACATAAAGTTTAAACAATTGTTTCTCTCAAAAATTAATTAGTTAATATTTTAGTAAATATTGAATATACATGCATGGGAAATGTAGACTTTTATTTGTCTTTGGCATAAAATGTTTCATCCTTACAGTAAAAATGAGAATTACAACTGCATTGTAACACAGAAAAAAATGAATCTCTTCCAGGAACGCCCCATTATAACCGTTGCGTAGCCATCTCAATCTTGGGAGAACGGCAGATGCTAATGATCTTTCGAATCGCCAATATTTCATTAACTTATTTTGTGTATCTCTTAAAACACACCATTGGTATTAACTCATTTGTTTCCCACCAACTCAAAATAATTCATTAATACATCGGTTTACTGTACTCAAAGAAAGAAAACTTATCAATTAACGTTGTTTTCATTTTTTGTATATGTATTTTACTACTGAGACTAATAATGACAAAATATTACAAATGCAAGTAGTCGAAAAAAAACTTTACTCAGTATTTTATGGCATTCATGAGTACCTTGCTGAATAGTTATACAAAGATGAATAAACTTGTTAGAGTTATTACAGCAATATAACGAACATAGATGCTGGGTACTTAATACCAAAAGTACTCTGTGAACGCAAAAGTTATCTATTTATCAGTTTATAACTATTGAGCAACCACCAAACACCGTTACTTTAGTAAACCTGGCAGGAAAAGAGCAGTCGGTAAAAAACAATGGGAACGAAAACGACATTACTTGGTCATTGACAATAGTAAATGATTGTAACATCTTCTAACAAAACCCATACATATATTTCAAAAGGAATAATAATGGGATGTGAACAGTAAGAAATTTTGTGGGTTTCGTGCAGTTCTTTGACACAACAGAGGTACACCCCCAACAAAACTCATCCTTTTTAAAAACGTTCTCCTACTGTATATTAAGATGAAAAATGGATTTCGTATTATATATCTACTTGTGTAATATTTTTTTGAAATATTTAATACCTCATGTTTGCTTTTTTGTACTTTTAAAAACTTTGGAAAAACAAGCATAAACAAAAAATCTGTATCCAGTATACATTTGTCAGTCCTTCATTATATTAATATATGACGAGAAGTATTTTACAAATAGCACCAACAAAAGGTAAAACATTCGGTTTCTGAGTAAACTACAAGCAAAGAATTTGACATTCAATATTTATCGTTATCATTTTTACGTCCAATATCGAGATATTCTTTCGTTGGCTTTATTGAACCTTGCGCTTAAACGAAGCTACGTTATTTCAGTATTTAAGAATATGTGGACTATATATATGTTAGCTAGTAAAAAAAGTTATGACAAATTAGCAGTTTAACTACTACAATAGTAAAGATCATAGTAAAATTCAAAACAAAAAGTAGATACATATCCATTTTCCAAAGGGACATTCACTTTCGGCACTAAAATTTCTTCATTTATCATCCCCACACGAAAGTAAAAAGAAGCAACATAGTATGAGACTATTTTCAACTGAGGTCTCATATAATTCATCCGCATTTTCTGTATTTTTGAGAAACTACAATAAAAAAATGAAAAATTATAATAGGGATCTTATGTAGCTTCTGTTTTGCGGTTTTTACACAAAGTAGAAAGATATTCCATACAATTTTTTTCTTTCTTTTTGAAATTGGTACTTTACAAAAGTAATAAACAGTTGTACTGTACTTTTAACATATGAGCATGATTATGATAACAATAATCACATTCAAACATCAAAGTGTCAGTTTCGCTTCTTCACGCCACCACCACCACAACATGGCAGAAAATTAGGAGTAAAAATACAGCATAATTATGCCTCATGGCAGAAAAAGTGAATACTGACTGAAGAAAAATTTAGTAATTCTCTTTACATCTTGTTTACAAGTGTGCTTTCAAATAAGCGGAAATAAAATATCGTCTTATTAGGTATTATAACAAGTGCACGCTCAGTTTCATAAAAGTATAGCAAGCATTTCAATAAATAATGAATGTCAGAAAAAAAGTAAAAAAAAATAACTTGAATATGCATCAGATTAAAATGATCTTCTGAGAGATACATATTACTACATTGTTATACGTCCGTCGCACAGTCGTCATTCTTTTTTTACTGATTGTTATCGTCATACTCATCTTATTCTTTGCCTCCTCTCTTCTCTTTTTTTCGCACTGTTGTGAATACAATGTGCTTGAAACAAGCTAATTAGTGTATTCGTGATGCCGTGAAGATCCCGTCTATTATTTTAAATTGCCTCTTTTTTCAATCTAACCATGAAGATTCGTTTCGTTACACAGTTACAAGTAAGCTAATGGATGAATTGTACAAAAGGCATCATCATTTCAATACGAAGTAACCGTAAAGCATTCAAAAATGTCTGTGTGGAGCAATAGCTGTCAACCTAATTATGCTGAACTTCAATTTGTACAATTTTACAAAATATTCTTTACTCAAAAAAGAAAAATAATACAACCAAACAATTCAACGCATACGAAAATGAGAATTTTCCATTAATTTATACCAACTACAAAAGATCTAAATCTTGAGCATGTATACTTTCAATATATTAATGAAAATGTTTTCAATTGTAAACTTTTTTTGATTAATGATGATATTACATTATTATTATTAATTAACTTTTACCCAGTTATAATTATGACTACAGTATAAAGCGTAAGTTTACAGTATCACATAAAAAGTATATAGTACATTTTAATCATAGTTTACTTCTAGTAATATAATCTGTAATTAGTAATTATGTACATAATTAGTTAATTATATTTATACAAAAGAATCATCAGATTTTTATTTGAAAGTTCATTTACGAATTTTGTTTTTAGAATTTGTATATTTTTTACTTTTTCGCCCTTATAAACCAAATTCATTTTTTGAACATTGTAAAGCGTCATAATGATCCATATACTTAATTTTTGTAGGCCTCTCAAAACTCTGATAACCATACTCATATCATACTCACAATGATTACGCTAGTCACGTACTTCCTGTTTCAGGCATATCTACAGTTACAGATTCCAGCTTCGGCATTTCGACTTCCTCTCATGTCCTTTTCCTATTACTACTTGGCTATTTTTTTAGCAAAAGAAGACGAGGAAAAATAAAATGCTAGAATAATCATAATAATTTTTGCTTACATTTTCTTCTGTTAACGTTCACGAGGAAAATGGAAAAGGAGAAAGTGAAGACCAAACAGAAACAACTTTTATACTCACAATCAACTACCATAACACACACATTGCCACTGCTGTGCTTATACATTTTGAATTCTTTAAATGTAAGCTTGCATTGCTTATTATTACTACACCACCTAGTCATCTCATTATATAGCAAGGGTACTTTGTATGTATGATATGACTATTCTGACGATGTTGTTAGTGAAGAAGAACATGTCTACAAATTATTCCATGAAAAAAAAACTAAAAGAGAAATGCTTTCACAAAAGTATGCTACTTAAGCATGGCCTGCAGGTCCATAATAACGTTACATAGGTAAACTACCAAAGGGAGACCGAAAAAAAGAGAACTCATTACAGACCCACAATTTTTTTCTTCTTCTTCTTGTTCAGATTGCAAACCTTCGTTTTTAGCTATCTGTCTCTGCAAAATGTAGACCATTAGTTATTAGGCAGTTTAATTAGCTTCTCCCTCTCTCCGTGGAGCCATACATACCCATTATGTGATACATAATGCAAGCATGTGTGTGAGTATATGTGTATTACTGTCTCTCTCTCCCTCATCTGCCCACACAGTAAAAACTAACAAGAAAGGAAGTGAAAGTAACTTTTTTTCTTCTTTTGGTGAATGGTAAATGCAGCCAGAGAGCCAGAAAAAAAAGTTAATGTAATATTATTATGATGACGAAGATGATTATGATGATAAGCGTAATATACGTATGTTTAGTAGCAGTGGTACTTCTACCACGAATTATATTAAGAAAAAAGGTATGACCAGAGACCACTAACAAACAGTCTTGCATACCTACACTCACTATTCACATTATACTTATTTTGCAGCTTTACAACCCTATTTCATATTCCTGGCCACACTTTCCAGTTATTGCCCTTATCTTTCCTACTTTTCTTTCGTTTTTTTTTCTTCTTTCCTTCTTCGCTCGTAATGTTGACTAGAATATTCGATTCTTTTTTTTTGGCATTCAACATGCATACATGCATATGGAAGAGCTGAGAGAGAAAACGTAAGTAAGGGAGCATTTTTACTACTCTGTTATGTATGTAATATTATGGAATATCTTTCATTTTTATCTCACATTTTTATCTAGCACCAGCGTCTCAAATGAAAGCATACCATTATCATTCTTTCACATGGCTAACAACGCAAAGTCTACACTCTCCTTCAAGTCAGGGTAGCAAGTAGCGGTTCGGTGTAGCAGCAGCAGTCTTCATAAATACCAAATGATAATATTACAAGGACTTTTCTATTTCATGAAAAAAGTTGGGTCATTTTAAGGTTAATGTGGTATAATGCGGTTTGTACAGTGATGATGATGACGGTAGTAAGTGTGGTGGTTTGGTTGTATGGACCCATTTGATTTTATATTCTAGGTATATGCAGAAGACCTAAAAAAAGAAGCTTGCTGCAACTTTTTCGATATTTTTTATTATTACTACTATTACCATTATTATTACAGTTGTTTGGTCAAATAATCGTACGGTATCAAATGGAATTAGGTAGTAACCGTGTACTTTCTATGTAGTTTTGGGTATAAAGATGACAATGACGTGATCATCAGTTCTTTTCTCTTTTTACAATTTCAAATTTTACTTCATATCCCTTTAAAACCCTTTGAATATTCTGTGCTACTTTCTTTGGAAATTTATAACAAATACATTCATAACTCTTAATACTACCTACAATGTCTGTTACTGGAAAATAATAGCATGTTGTTGTTTTTATTTGAGTATTTGAGCACACATGTCTAGTACACCCTGCATATTTATACACGTAAGCAAAATGTAATGAGTTCACTCACTCAGCCAGAGAAAGAGATGTTTCCTTTAGACTACCGGAATACATATAATTATAACGCACTTCTGCTTAATACCATTCTAATGATATGAAAAACTAATAATAGATAATAACAAAAGTTTTCTCCTTTACTACTACCATATAATATAGCCAGTTTTTTTTCTCCTTCTAGTAAAATGCATTAATGTAATGTGACTGACTGTGATGGAAATTGCCCACTGACTTGGCAAAGATGTCTTGGCTCTTTCACTTCTTCTCTGCTGCCTTTCCTTCTTTTTCCCTCTTTATTCCTCTTCACTCACAATCAGAAACACACAAAATAATATATTTCGTTCTTGCATATTAGAAACGAGTAAGAGAGAGAGAAAAAACAGAGAAAAAAAGTTTGTTTGTTTGTGATAATATATTATACATATTACTTGCTAGTCAATGGTACTTTTACTACATTATTTTTATGATTACCATTATGGAATCTGGATGGTTTTCTTACAGCGTTTGTAGTTGGCAGTTCTGGCAGGCACTCCGTATATCATCTATTATTACATCAAAATGGGACGTATATTTGCCTGTCCATCCATCCATGTCCCTATAAGTTTTTTCTCTTTGTTCCTATGTCTGTGTTGCTTATGCGTACGCATTCACATTTCTATTATTACCATTTCATTATATGCATATCTTAACAGTATTTGAAGAACAAAAACAAGTTTTTTTTCGTAGAGAAAATGCTTTCCTATTTAGGTACTAATATTATAATGTCATTATTTGTGACATCGTCCGTTGTGCTGCTGCTTCTGGCAGAACATAACATTTCTTTATGAAATTATGAGAAACCTTTTGTAATAATAATAATATGAATTTCGTAGTAAGTTTACTGCAACTTTCGACATCACATAGCCTGTATATTACAGTCTGTATAGCTAACAGAAATAGTATGCTGATTACTGATGACGATAGAAGTGCTGGTCATTGAAAGCTTTATTTTGCAAATGTCAGTTTTTCTTTGATATTCTGCCTTTTATTTCCTCACGGCTTTGTTTTCTCCATAAATGAGAAAGAATGGAAAGAAATGCCACAGTTTGAATAATTCTTTTGTTCTCTGAATTATTAGAACACACTTACATTTCCATATTTCTTTACTTTTCTTCTAAGCTTTATTGTTCCATTCTTATGAAACAGTTCTGAAAGACGTGCATATGTACAATATACACGAGTGCGTTTTACTGGAGATTCCATTTTTTTCAATCTCGTCCATGGGCATGGCATGATAATCATTCATGTTTAATGCGAACTCAAACCGTTATTAATTGCCTCCATCCAGGAGGAGATCAATAGTATACTACACAACTACAACTGCATAAACTACAGTTCCCGTCATAACCTTCTTTTATTGCCAGCGTTAGCATACGACACTGCTACTTTGTTATGAAAAAGCAATCTTTTACATTTTCCATGAATTTATTCCTTCTTACATGTTCATGCATGTTCCTTGCAAGTTCTTTCATGCATGGTGAGAGAAAAATATGAGTAAAAGTAGGGAAAATTTTCTAGAGAAAAAATAATATAATG
>JAQIWN010000403.1:0-34803 GCA_034699025.1 Entomobrya cf. arborea Gr-Col-00668 | reverse complement strand
AAAAGTATGCAAGAAAGGTAATACAAACAAACAAACAAACAAACAAACAGAACTGACTACCATTTTATATATTAAGATGTATCTTCATCTAACACAACCAAAACACAACTTGTTTCTTAGCTAACTAAACCTCCTTAGATTAATCTTGAGAGATAGAAAGTTTTGGAGAGGATTATAAATAACGATTCGATATATGGCTATAATGTATCATAATATTAATTTATTTCCTCAAAAATCTTTTTTGCAATAAACCATGTATTTCTAAGTTATGATTTTTGTATATTTTTTTTCGAATTGGAACACAAAATAAAAGCAATAAACAATACAACGTCGGTGTTTATATCATATTTCTCTTTTGAAATTAGTTTGATTTTCCCCTGCGGTATTTAGAAGATTTAAAATTGTAGACATTTACCTTCAATATCAATTAGTGGTAAAACTTGTGTATGCAATAGTTTCACGGATCAAGTGTCCGTTCAACATTCAAGTTCAACTACACGGGGCTACCGTTTTCCACATTCAATCGCATTATTACGGTATTATTTCTCTTTTTAGGTGTATTACGAGAACTTGTGGAGATTTTACTGTAGACATGTGTCTCATTAATGACTGACATTTGAGCAGAATCTAGATATCCAGATGCTGAGCTGATTCAGTTGTCTTATTTGTAACGATTCCCGTAATTTGAGACGTACGTGTACAAATTCTTGAAAAAACGGTTATAGAAAGAATTTGGCATTCTTAAGAGAGAAAAAAACATTAAGATTCACTATTCACATCATTAGGAGATCTTTCTCCACAGTATTTTCATTGTTATACGAATAATATAAGTTTGCAAATGTAAGCAATTGTACATAATGAGATATAATATGAAATACATTAGTTACACTAATCAGTTAGTAAACAAACATTCTGAACACACTAAAAGTTTGAAGATGAAAGAATGTGAGATGAGAATTACAAATATGGCTGCTCCATGGCAATGAGCAATTTAATTAAATTTGAAAAATGTTGAAGTACTTATAGTTAAAAGTAAGCTCTTCGTGTTTTCCAAATGTGATCTTGTTAGTAAATATTTTAGTAACAATAAGTAGCAAAGGAAATATTTTATGACTTATTTGTATATTTTTGTCAAAGACTCATTTTTATTTGAGGTTCGGGTTCTGCATCTGTCAATTCTGTGAATTCCGTAAGTTCAATCCATCTTTACACCTTGTCCGTGTGAATGAGTCATTACGCCCTTGCCTTCTTTAAAATTGAATAAACAGTTGTATTACAAAATCCCTTATAAGTTGTACTGTATCACAAACTTAAGTCCTATTATAGTAACCGTTGTGCTTTCTATCAACTTTGACTATTTAAGTTAAGGTTTCTTGAAAACTGTACTGCTTTTGGGAATAAAGTGTGCTGAGTTGAGTGAGAGCTCACGAGCTTCTTCTTTCCGTTTTATAAATGTTTTCTGATTGTATTACAAGAGAAACAGCATTCTTCCACGGTGGTGGTAGCAGCATTGTATTATTTTTTTATACATTAAGTAAAATAGAAGTACAAGGGGAGTATTACAACTAGCTTGTAGGATGGTGACTAAAGGGTAAAATACTCTCTAGAATAAGTTTGTTTTAGTCAACATCCTTCTATTCTATTATAACAACGAAAGGAGTTAGGTGAAGCGTAAGCAAAAAAGACGGGATATGAACCGAAAAAGTCGTATCATGTTTTTCTCCATAAAATCATCAATTATCAGATTTATCACTCCTTTTTTCTTTATATGGCAATGGTAATGCAAAAAAGATCATAAAGGTAGAAGCTAAAGACTCCAAAGTTCACTGACAATTTTGCACAATAAATCCAACGAATATTGGACGAGTAATGTTCAAAAATGTATACCCTGCATATTATTAAACACTACATAAATACCTGATAGCCAGGAAACAAGCGAAGCGAACTTTTAATCAGTGTACCATGAAGGAAGTCTATTTTGTTCTGTGTTTTATATCTTTGAGCTAGCTAATCTTGTGTACGAGCTTGAGTGTTTTACTGCTCTAGGGTACAATGAATCCACTTGACGAGTGTTTATACAATGCCTTGGAGGAATAACGATGAAAAGTGAGAACAAAATGTGATGAGATGCTAGGGTTGCACTCTACTGGCAAAGGTGGTATTTGCTTGTGTTCCCCTCAAATTAGGAAAAGCTTCAGAGGATCGTAGTGTGGTCTTCTTTGTCATGATGGCTCTGCCTGAATGTAGGATTTTTGACGATCACTCGTCTTCCCCACGCCATTTCTATCTCGATTTTTATTGAAATGGCTACTATACAAAAGCATGCATAACAGAAGCTTGTTCCTTCTTTCTGCTCTGGCTCTGTGGCAAAATGCAGTCAACGACAACGATAGATGATGGTGATGATGATGGTGGCTTTCGTGATGTGTTGTATGTCGGAGCATTTTGTCGCTTACTTACTTTGAGTGGTTTCATCTCTTTCACTCAACTCACCATCAGTTTTGTGGTTGCCTTGAAGGCTTCACCAAAAAAGCTTTGGCTTTACAAGACAATTACAAGAAGAGAGATTTCCTTCGCTTTTGGTTATGATGAGTTTTTACATGGTTTACGTCCAAAGCTGCTTTGAGAGACTTTCAGAGAGAGAGAGAGATACAATGCGTTGTTTTTTTTCTACACGCTATATAAAATCTATGTACATTTATAATATATCCTGCTTTTTTATATAGTATTAGATTTGATATACAGGTATTCTGCTGAGGAAATAAATATATATGTAAATGACCAGGATGATGAAGAAGATGATTTTAGTTTACACAAAATTTGTGTGCACAATACATAGCACTACTACTGCTTTTGCTGTTGTAATTTTTTTTTCTTGCTCTTCTTATTCTACACGGAACAGAGAGACCAGTATTTTCCTCTTTAATATTCCTCCCAAAAAAAGTAAAATCGCTGTAGAAATATATAACCGCTAGCTGCGCTGCTATCGTGGATGAAGTTTTTTTTGTTGTTGTGTGTTTGCTTAGTAGTACAACTACTCCTGTGGTATGATAATCTTATATTCATATTTGTGTGCTGTTGTAGAAGAAGGATCTCGGATGCAGAAAAGTGCTTTACTAGAATTCTTATAAACTTTCATGCTCTTTAGCTTTGGCTCGTTCTTTTCTGATAAATATTAAACTCTCTGCTCTGGGTTTTCAAGATTTGAGATCATGCTATTTTGGTACGCTTGTTCTTTCCTCTTGTTGTACACCAGGATGATACGAGATGGTCTTCTCTATTCTATTGAATTTTAGTAAAAGAGAAGATCGTGTGTTTAGTGAACAACCAACATCCTTTATGTAAGTTATTACGTGCCGTGTGTTGTGAGCTGATGTTGCTGTTGTGAAGTTTTTCATATTTTCTCTTGCTTGGTTGCTTGTTGTATTCACTAAACATACACCCTGACAAATTTACAAGGTGTATATTATGCTTGTATGCACATCTTTTAACATTCACACACAAAACAGCAGAGGCAGAGGAGCAGAGAACCATGCCATGTAATAGTGGCAGTCATCATCAGCATCACTACTAGTCGTATTGTGGTGGTGCAAGAGATAGTGACGATGATGAAGATGATTTTTGTGGAGAGCTACACTAAATCTGTTGTGGTGGAGTTGGTTTGAGTAGATTGTAGAAGCATGGTAGAATATAATAGAATACACTTCATCATTATCATCAACAT
This sequence comes from Entomobrya cf. arborea Gr-Col-00668, assembly GCA_034699025.1. Lineage (NCBI taxonomy): Eukaryota > Metazoa > Arthropoda > Collembola > Entomobryomorpha > Entomobryidae > Entomobrya > Entomobrya cf. arborea Gr-Col-00668. The sequence goes on along the minus strand of JAQIWN010000403.1, from coordinate 31,079 downwards.
CTCGCATCTTTGGTTGCTGCTGTTGCAGCAAGTTGATACGACGCGTTTAGCTTAAATAATGGAGAACTGAGAAGTGGTGACGAGAAAGAGGGTTGTACTATAGGAGTTGGCCCTCGCAGTAATTTGCTTCTTCTCGCGTCAGAAGCACAGGTTAATGATAGTAATAATATTTATGTGCATGGATGAGTTATTTCTATTATATGTATGATGCCTCGGTTTAGTTTGTTATTCTGGTTTTCGTTTTTAGCTAGGGCGGTTTTGGGATTCTTCAAAGTAATATATTATTAGTCTCATTAGAATGGCCAAAAGAAAGATTCACACAGAGACAGGAGGACAGAGTGGCTTGATGCGGTATTTTGAATCGTGGGTTTTTCTTGTTGCCCTTTTTTCTTAAGACGAAAATAATACACTTCAATTGAGAGAAGGGAAAACAAACTGACGACAATTTGTGCATTGAGAGCTGTCTTCATTTTCAGTCCGCGTCTCTGTTTTTGTTGATGCAGTTTCTTGAGTAAACATCATCGACTTGTAATGTTTACTTTTTACTCATTGCTACTTTTTTACACAACAAACAAATCACTTTATATGGTTCTGGTATGCTTCAAAATAATATGCATGTTTGCGAGTGAGTGGCAGAGTAAATTTCTTGGTTAAAACTTTTTCTTATATTCTGCCGTAGTAGCGTTTCATTTTGCTCTTTTTTATTTTATTGAATTCAAACAACTTTGAAGAATAAAAGGGTGAAAAAGGATATTGGTATTCACTATCAAAAGCTGTTTATCGCAGCAGTCAAGATTCATTTCTGGTAATACTTGTTTATTCCTAGTTGTCACTTTGACTGACAACTGGGTTAAAAATCCGTGTGTGGTATGTCGTTGTTGAAAGAGTTAAGTAATTAAAATGATTAATAATTGAAGTACCAACAGATTTTACAGGTGGTCGCATAATTAATAATTAATTTGTTAATAATTTGAAACACTTTTCCCTTTATTCTGCCGTTGCTTGTTATTCACATCATAATCATGATTGCCTCGCCACTTTGTTATAAAAGAAGCGTAGGCTGATGATCATCATGATGATATGTGTGCAAGTTGTTTGAGCAAGCAAGCACAAACACACCCGCTACACATAAGGCGAGAAAGAGTTTTAAAGAAGACGTAGCTAATAACAAAATGTTATTATGTCGAATTACAAGGGTGAGCTGAGCAGAAAGGAGTAATGGTGCGTTGATCATCGTCATCATATTATCACCAGCTTTTCTAGCAATGTTCTTCACTTCAACCAGCTCACAAGTTTTAGTTCAGCTATGCTAACAGTTTCGTGGTTATGCCCAAATGCGATAAAATAAACTGAACTGGTCTATGACTTGACTTGGCACTCTCATTTTTCAGCCTTTTAGAAGAGTTATTAAAGCTGAAAAGCTATGTATATAATCTCTCTCTCCCTACCTCTCTAACTGATTATTAAGGTTTTGAATGTGAGTACGCTGCTGGTAAGCAGGAGAAAAAATCCTTGTAAAGGTATATGATTACTGTGTTATGTTGAAACCTTTCTTGTTGCATAGCTTGTCATACAAGAACATAAATTACGCTGACAGGTGGTCAATGCGTTACTTTTGTTAGTCGCGTCGAATGTAATACAGTGAGGAGTATACATTTCTTTTAATTTGTATTGCGGTGCTTCAGTGATGAATGATTGACTTGTGGCTCTCAATTTAATAGCCAAGTGTCATCAATGTCAAAATGCATAAATCAGTCGAGTCGACAAGAGAAAGAGAGGAGAGACCGTGTGGCATTGGCAAAATAGTGAATAGTGATGTGATGGCGTGTCTACGTGTTACTTGTTACTTTTAGTGAAGAGAATGAATGCTTCATTTTTATTTTGTAGCATTTAACAATTTGAAATGTACATTCAAATGTATGGATGGATGTACATAATACCTATGTTTAGGTACACATAAGATGATCTATCCACTAGCCAGTTGATTATATAAAATTATTATGAATGAATGTTAATTTTTGAAGAATTTTATTACTTTTATGCATGTTTATATAGAAAGCTGGATTTAATGGTTTTAGGCAGGACTAGTCTTATTTGCATATGGCTTCTTTTATGCTTCTTTTCATGATGATACAAGCTTAAAGTTCGTGTCCTTGTTCTTGCTTTTGTAAAAAATTAAAAACGTTTAGTTGGAATGTTAAAAAGTATATTAGAAAAACTGATCGTTGGATTTCGCTGAGAATTGTTCAGTGGGAATTTTTGCAAAACATTCAACATTTTGTTCTGATCAAATTATCCATGTAATTGAAAGAATTTTATTTTTTAATCCATACCCTCTGTTATGCATACCATTAAAAAGTCAAATATCGTGAATGATCTTGCATATGATAGATTTTCAAAATTTGTCTTTTATATTTAAAGCATGAAATATAAGAGTTTTTTCTATGAAAATTCCTTCGACTTAAAAATCAAAATTTTTATTTTAAAAATATACATACTCTCAAACTTTACTTTTACGGTTACTTTACTACACGTTGTACAACAGAACAAATTAACGTAGATGTGATATCACTGAAAATTTTATTGGCTATGTCAATGTGATTGTGTGTACTTTTCTATGGCCTTTAATATCATTGTCTCTAGAATGTATGCACACACGTATTTAAAGTATGCACACTAGCTGTCTTCTTGTGCCCTCCCGTGTAGTTGGTCGTCTCCTGTGATATGTCCCCAAATTGAGGATCATTTATTTCCACGCTTGATAGTGATGATCATGTCTTTCCTCTTCGAGAAAGAGCAACAACGGAGGGACCCACACGATCACACTTCAGCCATTCGACTCCTTGTTCACATCTCATGAACGGGTTTTCGCATCATCTTCGTTATGACCTCACATCACATGAAGCATGCATGCAGAGTGCATTTGGCATAAACCATGTAAAATTGTGGTTAAATTTTCCGCAAAGTAAAAGACGAAAGATGATTAAATGGTGAGCACTCGTCTAAAGAAAAAGATGGAAGCACACACGTAAAAAAATATTCTTGATGAATAATAAAAAGAAAGCAAGATGGAATTTTCATATTTTTCCAAAGGTAAACTGTAAACTTCTTCAAAATCAATGTTGAATTTTCGGAGCCAATTTTTAAAAAATTATAAAAGCCTTTAGAAAGAAGAAGCTTCTGTTTTCCACACTATATCTTGAGTTGATTTTCTTGGTGTAAATTTTTTGAACAGTTAACAAGAGAAGAAATAGTACAATACTTGTACAAATTATGAAGCAAAGCAAAAAGAGCCCAAAATATAGATTTTTTATTGTGCGAACTATTAAATTGTTTAATAATACCTATGATCTTCTGAACCGCGAATCGGAAATAACGCTGCGCTGTGTTAAATAAAACCATTTATGCATGACCTGGAGTTAACCGATTCTTTTGCCAAAAAATCAATTTTTACTTCAGGCGCAACTTCATCACCACATTACATGAACCAAGTTGTCTCGATTCCACGGTTCACCTCTGCTCTTGTTCCTGTTTTGCATTGTGACTTGCATAAAGGGAATCCAAAATCTAAACAAGAAAGCAAGTCAACCCATTAAGAAGGTTTTGTATGATGTGATGAGAAGTTTTTGTTTAATGCTTGTTGTAACGTAACCTTGTGCAGATGCTTTTCAGCTCAACTCAAACGACTTTGCACCCTCCGGTTTTTGAAGTATGCCTTATGGTTTTCGCTTGGACTACTACATGACTACACTAGTGCCACCACCGACACCAAAAGCAAGCACTACTCTGTAAAAGTAGTGATTTAGGTATAAAAGGAAAGGAACAAGAAGGCACTACAGAGAATACAGAAGTTGCACACGTCTAAAAAGCAAATATCATCATGCTAGGGACTTTTTTACCCTGACTTCCTGAGAGAGCCAAAGAGCTCCACACCGCACTCAAAGTATTTGCTCGGTACAACAATGTACATAATAGCTTTTGTAAGTCACTATAAGGTTCTTGTAAAGTGGAGAATGGCTCTTCACACAAAAGGCTCATCATCATCGTCATAATCACAGGCGACGACAATTTATTTCATTCATGAGGACAACCTGATCCTCTTAATACCACAGAAAATTATTTTTCATCATCCTGATTAGGAACTCTGAGCTCTTTATTGTCTTCGAGAAGAACAAAACACTCTCGGGCTCACTCTCACAACAGCTCAGCTCACTCTTCTTTTCGGTAGACGACGAGGATAATTTGATGTTGATGATATTGTGTTAACCACTGTATCCCAGCTCAATAATGCTTATTCACTCCTCATAGTCCTCATGTGTGTGTCTCACAAAATAATTATATCGTTGTTTGTGAGCAAAATCACCCAATGTTTTATTACCATCTTTAATCAACATCACATGCATGTCATTATATTATTCTCTTATTTTAATCGGAGTGGGCGGGCACACGTACAAAAGGAGGTCTGAAAAATACGGTCAAAAGACGTTTATTTAATAAAAAAAAAATCATTATACGACGAATTTGCTTGAATGCATTTTTTGTTTTGTGATCATCGTAAAACAACTCATGCATGCCTCCTGCCCTGCATAAAAGGAATAATTGCATGCTTTACTTCTTCTCATCTCAAATAAATTCATTCTGTTCTTTTTGTAATATTTATGTTCATAGTTTCTCGCCGTATGTCTTTGTACATATTTTTTTGCATAACCATCTCATTTTTTTCAAAGCTACCTTTTAATTTCAAGCAGGAAAGTAATGATCACTTTTTGTAGTATTACCCTTGCGTTTGTGGCCCAAGGCGAAAAAAGTTTGTGTGTGTTAATATAAGTGAAGTAATGAATGATAATAGCATTGTGAATAATAATAATTATCTCTATTCTTTTCTTCTCGCTTGTGCTGTCATTATTTTTAGTGTTGTTTTATTGTCGTTGAGTTGTCGGCTGTATTACTCTATCGCTCATTCTTTTGTGCTTGCCTAAATTGATGAACGCGTTCACAAAATACTTACGACAATCTAATACACAAACATTCTTATGTCCTTAGTTTCACTTCACTTCTGGTTACTGCTGTCATGAAAGAAGATGTTTTTTTGTGTGAATTGACTTCTGTGGTATAAGAGAGAAATACCCTATCTCTCTATTTAATGCGTTTCTGACAAAGGTATATAACGATTTCCGCTTTGAGGAGAATTACGACTCAGTTGGGATGCCAAGTTGCATGCTGGTGTGAAATGCTGTCACATATTTTATGGCTTGTTTCTACTGTCGCCAGAATTATATCAGGCAAAACACAAGAACAACATAGAAGTGGTGGTGGTATGTAATATTATGTGCATTTTATATCTATCAACAACGTACATGCATACATATGTGTTATATATGTTATACCTTAATAAATGGTTAGTAAATAGATCAAGTGAAAGGTCCGTCTTTCTAGAGGTGCTGTATTGGGCTAGATGTTGGTTAGGGCACAGTGAGGAAGTTTATTTTTTGGTTTGCTTTATATTTGTGCTTAAAATTTAAACAGCGCTCACACTACATAACAGAAGCGTTGCACTTGTACGCTCATGCCTGCAGTTGAAGTGACACGTTCTCGTAGTCTGACGTTTTGTTGAACTATTTGTCGAAAACTTTTTGATGTTTCGTGTTATTCGCGAATGTGGACTTTTGTGTTGATTTTTATGTTATGTTCGTAATATGTATGGAGTTCATGTCACATATGTAGTAATGTGCTAAAATAATATGCATCTATTTCTTATATTTTACTACTACACCAACATAACTAAATTCTTATTCAATTGTGTATACTTCTCTGGGTGATATTCTCCTTAAATCTTATTTTACTTTAATTTTGGCATGTGTGTAAATAAAACTTGACGGTGTAATGTGTGTGAACACCTTTTGGCATCCTCATCACGATAATGATTATAATCATGATGATGATGGCATACAAGTCAGCATATAGCACACGAACGAAACTCAATATTAAATTGCTTTGCTTACATACATGGGCTACTTTATTTTATAAATTTTATGCTCTTTTCTCACATATCTCTATCTGAGAATACTTTTGAAAAGAGGAGAACACAGCATGACATGCATAAATAGCGGTGTCCTCACCTCGGCATTTCGCCACAATCAGTCACCAACCACTATTTTACTACCACACCACCACACACACACTCAAGTAAAACAAAATGCGAAATAGATACATCACGTATTTAAGTGGTGGTTTGTGCAAGTGCGACAAGCACTATTTTGTGCAAACTTGATGAAATTTGTAATTGCGACTACATTCCGTTTTTGCGCTCTTAAAAAAATGCGATTCTCTTTTTATTATTCTAATTTGAAATACATTATATTAGTAATGGGACAGGAGAGCACTTAAAAGTTGTTCGAAGCTCTGCTCTGCTGCTATATTCCCTCCTCCGTTTACAGGTCGGTCAGGCAGGACGAATGACTTTGGCTTTTGTTGCTTGAAATGTACATTGATTTCATATTCATCGATCACCATATCCTCCTGCTGAGTTATAAAAGTGCTTAAAATCGTATGGGGCATGCAAGACCTAAAAACTACGTATTTATTTTTATTTCTGGGTTGCCTTCCTTTTTATATATTTTTTCCTTTACTTATGCGATACACAATGGAAAACTTGATCGAATTATTTTGCTTGATGGTGTAGGTAAACTAATTAATTATCGAAAATGGCACTTTTAAATGTAACTAATTGGATTCAGAAGACCTTTCATGCTGATGATTTGGCAAAATATGCTGTGCTTACAAACGTAATTGATTTAAGATTGATTATAATGTGCATTTCGCATGCTCCTTCATCACTAATCCTAATCTCCGTCTTGTGAGTATATGTTTGTACGTAAGAATGTAAAAATAATGTTTGTGTATTATTTATTTTGGGAACTGATTTACCAAATTTCTTGTTCGAGATTCGTAGTGTAGCTTGGCTAATGGTTTTGGATAAACTTTCATGCTTTCATCGTCGCGTGATCGTTGGGAATTCAAACGCTTCAAATGAAATTGAAACTGTGCTTGACTAAAAAAAACTTTACTTGTCGTCAGTTTGATTGGCATAGATCGTTTAAACACAAACCGATTTTTTTTTTGCCATTTCTATTTTTATGCTGTGTTGAATAAAGGCTACATATAATATATTATGTGCATACTGTATACATACATAAAGTACATGTACTTTTAAGGAGGTAAATCACTACTTTTACGTTAATTGTAGCATCTCTATCCACTGTTTCTTTCTTTGTGTTAAATTTTTTGCTTACGAATACATTTCGCAGTTGATCATCTAATCACCACCTTTGTGATGTCACTAGTTGATTAATAGTTATGTGGTTAGTTCGCACATTTTTGTTTGATTCAATCGCGATTTATAAATATTACAGAACTTAAACAGGTTCGTACGTATGTACAAAATACACATTATTACACATACATTGTATCCAATACTTTTCATACTAAAAGATTCGCCGTTATAGTTTTCTAAACTGAATGAATACAAGTCGAAAAAGAAGAAGAAAATTGTAGTTGGTAGTAGTTCAATAGTATCGCAAAATAAATGCCGTTTGATATTGAACAGACAGCCTTTTTGCGGCGTAGTTTACCAAGTAAAAGGATGATCTTGACTCTTGACGTTTCTCTGTCATCTTCCATAGCGTCATATTTCAGGTTGGCGGTCTTGATACTTTTTGAGTTTTATTTTAAATCTCATTTCCATTTTATCCAGTTAGTTTATACTGTAGCAAATGTCTAAATCTGTTGTAAGTAACTTCTTTCCCTACCTACCATCGAAGTAAAACTGCCTGGATAAATATGTAATATGCATTTTACATTGACTAGGGTGGTGACTGATTGTATACAAAAAGGATTTATTTGTATCTTTTAACAACAGATTCTTTCACATCCAACTCCGGTGAATCCTCCTTTCTCTCTTATTTTTTCTGTGTACCGAATAAGGTGCAATGTGTTGAGTTGTAGAGCGTTCTAGTAGCAAAATGCATTTTGGGATTCACTATTCTTTAGCAACCACCACCAACAACATCTTCTGTCTAGTTTAACAACAACTATTGTATTGCGGTACCATCAACTCCATAGTGAGTGGAGTGAGTATTTGTACGTTTGGAGAACACGAATGGAATAGCAAACAGATAATCTCCGAAGGATTTCCTCAAGGCAGAGCACATCATCTGAATGAATCGTCAATCAAACATGATAGATAATCTTTGATACATGACAAAAATTGGATTTAACGGAAAAGCATGAATACAAAAGAGTTGAAGGCAACAGCGCAGCAGATGTGGTGGTGATGGAGGAAGCAAGAAAGCAAGCAAGTGTGCATGCATACAAGAAAGGCTTAAGACTTCACTCTTCGCTCATGTTATGCTTCTTAAAGAGGAAATAAAAATGGAGAGAGAATACGAGAGGTTTAGTAGTATTGAAGTCGTGACATATTGTATACTTTGCGAGGAATAAAAATGATCTTTTCTTTTTAAGCTTGACATACAGCATTCAACTCTTCTCTTTTTTGGCTTGACTTTCAAAGAACAGGGAAAATAAGAAGAAAAAATGATTGTTGAAATGTAAAGAAAGATTGTAAAAGAATTATCATATACATATATAATAAAATGATGATATAAATGGTATATATAAATGTATGTATATCAGGATGAAAGGATGAAGAACGGAAAAGGAAATTTTATTGCATTGGTGGTGGAAGAACATACGACGACGTTATTTGTGTTATAGGCTATTTCTGGAATGAGCGAAAAGCACTGCAATGTGTTTTCTGTGTGTGCTGTTTTTCTGTAAGTTGAAATATTATAGGCAACGGAAATGACCATCGGATGGTTGTTCAGTTAGAATAAGTAGAAAGTAAAAACTATTTCCTGGGTGTAACTATACATTTAGTGGAAGAACACGCAAACTTGCTATTTTTACTACCTATTGAAATATAATTTTCGATCCTGGTGTCATGTAAAATTCAACATGTTCTTCCGTTACATAGAGCACGACTCTAACAAAAAAAAAACTATTTGTACAAAATGTAGTTGGTAGTTTGGTAGTATCAAGTAACCCTCTCTTTGTAAACAGACCATAATGTAAAACAATAGGCTGTTATATTAGCAAAGCATGGAAAAAAGAAAGCAGTGTGTGATGATGGTGATAATAGTAGTAGCATTACTCGGCAATCGACAATAATGAGATATTATTCTTAAAAAGCAATCTGAGAAAGCTAAAGCGTATATAAGTGGCAGGGAGTAGCTGTGTAGTGGGGGTTCATAATATTATAAGCTGTATAGAATGCAGCAGCACAGGTCATAAATATGAAGATAAATGGTGTATAGTGTGTGTAAGCAAAGCATTTCCACAAAAGGAATATTAAATGCATGCAACGGAGAGAGAATAGAGAAGGTGCATAAGAACAGAAAAGAGGAACAAGGCAGCAGTAAAAAGGAACGTGTTCAAATCACTCGAACCCAAAGAGAATGAGAGAGAAAGAGAGAGAAACGACACACAGGAAAGGAAAAACGGATGAGAGCTTAAATAGGACCGTTTCCCATCATTACCGCAGCTACTAATGCGAGCGTCACATTCATTTCACAAATGAAGTGGTACAAATTACACGAATAACCCTTTCATCTTGTGTAAATTCTTGTGAATTCTTGAGCCTGCTCGTGTGCAGCTCAAATCTCGGAGAGAAGAGCTGGCTGAGAGAGAGGAAAAAGAGATAGAAGATATTATATAGTGGTGTAATGTAATGGTATAATATCTTCGGCATCAACAGCCTTTATTATGCATGTAGTAGCGGAAAAGATGGAGTATGCGACGACGGTGGTGGAGCATTCTAGTAAATATTAAGAGGCTCAAAAAAACTCACTCTCTTGCTTACTCCATTCACCACCACCGAAATAGCATGTACAACTTTACCACTTACTTTACTACTACTACATACAACACTTGTAGTGGTGGTGTTAGCAGCATAGCACACTCACCAGAACAACTACCATATCTACTCGTCCTAATAGTGTAGTAATGGCAAAAAAGTATCTAACAAGTAAGCACTTGCTACTTCATTCCATAATACCACCGCCACCACCACCACTACAAACTATAACAACTCCTCCACCACCACCATCGCCAACTTACTCCACTTCTCTCTTTCCTTCTGCTACTTTTCTATTGCTACTATGAGAGAGAGAGATGATCCCTATACGGGTAATACACAATATAGCACACACGGCAAACTTGCAACCAAGCGACCATCTCTACCACCGCTACCATCACCACCACTGCCACACGATGTTGATGATAATGTTGATGCTGCTGCTTAGGAGCGAAAAGGGATCGCACAAGAACTCTGCCCTCCGTTCCCGATACTCAAAATCTCCCCACCCAGAACAAACTCCTCCGATTCGGATGTACCTCTGCACCTTTCACCCGCAAAAAAACTCTTCTTTTCTCTTGTGCATCCCAAGAAGATGAATCTCTGTGTATTTTTTCATCTCTCCTCGCTCTCTCTCTCCTTTCCCCTTTTTTCTCCCTTTTCCCCTTCATTTAGTCCTTTTTCTTCTTGTTCGTGTCACTCTTTCCATAAGAGAATTATACTTAGTCAGTCACATCATCTACATAAGTTTAGTTGAAGAAATACGATTTTTCTCTTTATATGGACACATAATACCCTTATATAGGTACACTCAATAGGTATATCAAGTAATAGTAAAATAATATGCATAATAGGATGGAAATACCAGTGGCGCTGCGCTGATAGTGAGAGAATAGAATAAGAAGAATAGGGAAAAAGAAAGGAGAAGTGGAGGATTGAATAAAAGTTTTTAAGCATTTTTCTTCTCTCTCTCACTCTTTTCCACTGATCATGTATTATTCTGTACAGATGCCTTTATCAAAAAGTGTGAGAGGAATGTGGTGATTCTCCCCTTGTTGCCCTTGCTTGCTTGACATTTATAGTGCAAATTGGTTAGCCGAAAAAGGCGAGCAAATTGAGTGTTGAGTGGCTGACAGGGTGACGGTACAACTCGGAGAGTGAGAGTGGGAAGCTACTACTACAATTGTGAGACAGAGGGGCTATAATATAGAGAGGGTGGGTAGATGTGATATGTGATGTCTTATGTCTTCTCTCTCGGTCGCTTGCCGTTGCATTGCCTTTGCTTTGTTTTCCTTTCCAACTAAAGCTCTACACATTTCTACAGTTTCTTCAACTTGTTCTCGCTATGATATGATGATGGTGACGACGATGATGATCATGATCATGTTCTTCGTTGTACTTCTCTAATGCTTTTTAAGCAGCGCAGGAACAACATTAGGAAGGAATACAACGGGGTTTACAACAACTAAATGTGTTACACATACATTTTTATACGCTACGCATTCACGTAATATCAAGAAAATATCTTGTTCCGTGTAACTGGAATACCTTACTGTGTACCTAGATGGCAAAACGTACGCTTTGGCTCAGTAGTGCTGTACAAAATGTACATATCTCCATAATGTCTCCGTTGTGTGCGTTTTTTTTCTTCTGTACAGTTCTCTCTGTAAAGCTTAAAGTTAACTCTTTTCTGCTCCCTGTACTTTTCGTACAACAAGATGTATGAATGTACGGATACGTTTTGAGGGAAAACGAGAATGTATGGATGTATGATAAAATTGTTTGTAGTGTTATGTAGCCCTCTCTGTCTCTCTCGCTCTCTTATAATATCTGTAAGACTTTTTTATATCGCATATCTCTCTGTAAATATGTTTCTCTCTATAGCTTACAATGCTGCAGCTGCTACTCCAAAAACTATTGGGGCTATGGGGACCAATATACTTGCGATGATGATAGAATAGTGGTCGCTTTGCTTTTTAGCTAGTTTCACAACTCCTCCGCTCGGTCAGAGGCAGCAGCAGCAAAGAAAAAAGTTCTTTTTACGTTTATGTATGATGTTATATAAAAAAGGGAAAAAAGAAGGAAAGAGAGCCAGAGGGGCTGCTCATTTGGCAACTGAGTAAGGTTGGAAAATGGCTGAAGACTGGTTTCACTCTGTTTTAACCTCTTCTCGTCAAAAAAATACAACAATAGCAAAAGGAAACGCGAGCTCTTTTGCTCGCTTGTCGTCGACAATTTTTCAAAACATATCACTTATTTCTTGAAGTGAATAAAAGAAAAAACATCATCCTGTCCTTGTCTCTCTCTCTGTCTCTCTGAGATTCAAATTAATAGAAGGGTCCCTTCCCCGTTGAGTAAAATTTCAAAACATGTCCTTCCCCTTCTTCTCCTCAAATATATTGTCCACAGCAAAGCAGCAGCAGAGGTCTTGTATTGTAGTGGTGGCGGTGGTGTTGGTGGTGGACTCCTCACGTAACACTACAAAATAGTTGGGGTGAGTGAGCTTGAGCCAATGTTACACACATATCCAATCCACAACACAGTACAAACTTTTTTTTACCTCTCTCAATCTCCCTGTGTTCGTTCTTCGTGTCGTGGTTGTCCTATGCATTTTAGCAAGTAGGGAGAATCAGGATACACACAAGAGAAATAGAGAAAAATATACAGAGTAAGAGAGAAATATAGATAGATATATACATATACTATTTTAATATACATAACATAATAATAAAATAAAAAAGGTGGACTTAGATTTGCTTTTACTGTTTGTACGTGTGTGTGCGTGTTTTTCTGTCTTTTGGTTGTTCGTTCGTTCGTACATTCACATTAAAATCTTCTCATATATTATAATCATAGCAATATATTATTTTATGATGTGTGTATGTACTACTACCCCTTTGGATACACTTGATGTTAGGTTGTAGTGGTGGTGGTGGATGGTGGTATATTATACTGCTTCTCTCTTCCTTTCGTTCGTCTCTCTCAGGTTTTTATGATGGTATGTTAGCAGTATAGGAAAGAGAGCAGTAAAGTAAGCAACACGAGAAGAGTATGTAGTTTTGTAGTAGTGGTAATATTATTATGATGAGGCAAAAATATTCCCAAACTCTCTTGCGTGAACTGAACTCAATTGATTTGTGTGTGTGCATCATCATCATCCTCATCATAAGTGTATTCAAGTGTATCACTAAGTAAGGCGATGATAGGACTAAAAAGGTTACTGTACATAAGGTCATTAGGTGCTCTATCCCAAAAGAAGATTCCCTGCATATTCCATCATTAATATTATTACTTGTAGTAGTAGTAATCATTATTTTATTATCTTTGTACATTTTTGTGACTTGTCGTCCACCGTCGACGGTGGTGGTATTGGAAATATAAAAGAGTGCAAAAGAATAAAAGTGATGATGTGATTTTGAGTTGTGTGTATTTTTAATGCACCACCACTACCACCACCATCATCATCATATTATTTGCTATCGTATATAACATAGCACCACAACTATTATCATCAAACAAAATTATCAACATCCTACTACCTTCCACAATATAACTACATAATATACAACTACTCACAGAGCTATCACTGCACATTACTACATTTTTAGTACAACTATTTATTATTAGTGTGCTATATTGACGTTGTGACACATTGTAAATGGATTGATGATTATGTCAGTGTATACTCTTTCTGGCATGTATCAAGCTGTGAAGTGATTGAGCAAAAATAGTAAAAATGGAAAAAATGAATGGTTGTTCGTCTTGTTGTGGTAGGAGAGTGATCTATACTACCTTTTGTGGGAAATTATGAGAATAATTGGTAGGTCATCATTTCTACATTTTTGTGAAAACAGTTAATGTGTAAAAAAAAATATTCAAGTAGAAAAATGTCCGTCTAAAAATTATAATTCAGATGAAAAAGGAGATTTTTGTGTACATAAAAAAATTGTCTTTGTGCTTCTGAAATTTCTGTCGTAATTGTCTGCGTCTTGTCTAATAAATACTGATTTTATGCAAATCAATGTTCACTTAGAATAATGAGGTGATGAGATTTACGAGGAAGCTATAAGAAAATATTTTTATAGAAAAGTTCAGACTGCATTTTTTGCAATTTTTGATCGATGAATTTTATGCGCAAAAATTGCAATATTATTAGATTCATTAATGTTTCAGCTACGTTGTAATTTTAAATTCTCAGCATAACATGTGCATTTTCTTTTGTTTTAAATTGCAGGATTCCAAGTGTGGGAATTCCAATTATCAAATTTTAATATTTCCTTGTTGCCAATTTTTTTCGTGTAAAAAGGAGTGAGTCGAGTGAAGTCTAATAAGCTATGCATAGGATAAAGACAATTTATGCCGAATCAATTGCCCTGTAACTCCTTCAATAAAAATATGCATTTGTATGCATGAGCGTTGTGTTTAATGTGGAGTGAGATACACAGATTAACTTAAGCTAAAATATGCACAAATCTCTGCTCTTTTTCTTATCTTTGATCATCGCACACATGTAAATACTAAAGAGGATTATGAGCATACCGAGCTGAGCTAATCCTCAGCAAGTTTGAATAAAATGTAGATAGTTTTTTTTGTTAAAATATTCAAAAATTCTGGTCTTATCATTATCGCTAAAAAGATTCTTGTGAGAAATGAAAAGAGTTTGTGGAAAGATAATTTTTTTTATGACAAAGCAGAAAGTGTTGGTGGTATGGTAGAGGTCCTGCTTACTTTTGTAGAAATGTGTATTTAAAGCTATAAAAATACTATCTGCATAAATATTTTAATCAAGAGTTGTAGAGAATGTGTGAAGATGATGTGTTGAATGGAATGTGTTCTTCAGGTTATGTTTCATTCTCTTTTTAAGGTCGGTTATCGTTATCATAAAAATCGTTAGCGTCTTATTATTGTCAACTGTGTTTTATCGATAAAGCGATAATTGATGAAGTCTTGTTAAGAAATATTATCGTTATTGCATTATGCAGTGCACACAATACAACAGATAAACAAAGCTGGTTAGTAGTTGAGTGATGATGATTTCTACAACTGAATGCATACAAGAGAGTTATTATCATCATTAATGGAGCTGTTTTATGTGTTCTCAACGGATGAATGAGTTTACACACATACTTCACAATAGTAATGCATATATTGTGTTGAATGATGATCACCATCATCATCAAATAATCATGGCCTAAGTCAAATGTTTAATATTTTCAAGTTTGTCATCACTGACAAAAGTGAAGCCGCATGAAAGCAATGTGGTTCGTTTATTATGTTTGTTAGCAAGTTAGCCAGGCTATTATGTGGATTAGCATTTAGCAAGCGGTTGGCAAATGTTGTGTACTTTTTTGTGGGTGATAATGACTGAGTTGATGATGTCTAATAGTAAAGCATTGTCAGCACTGTTGTACAACTGTTCTGCGAACGAACAATTACTTTCTTTGTGTGCATAATGAATTTATAGTTATAATAGAGATTGTGATTAGCGTGTAATTTTGGTAGAGACTTTTTATGTAAGGAGAAGTTTAGTTGGTCTTATGTGTACAAGTATGAAAGTCAAAATCATGGAAGCTAAAATATTTCTTTGTGTATTTTTTGCAGAGCAAGAAGGATACGTTAATGGTCCATATCAAATGGTTCTACAGACCTTGTGAAGTACCAGAAACAGTATATCAACTTTTAATTCAGGACAGAACTGCAGTTGAGGGTGAGGGTTAGTTAGTAGTTTTAACATTTTCACTAGAGTGAAAGTGCATCGCTTCCGATTCCCGTAACATGTAAATATTGCAAATTACTAATTAAGTTTCTACTGTGTTAATTGCATACATAGGTGAGAAGAGTGAAAGCATTGCTACACAGTTTCCGGAAGTGTGTGGTCGTGAACTTTTTATTTCCGATGCCACTGACACATACCCAGTGTCAGTTCTCAGGGGCCTGTGTCGGGTAGAACATTTCACCGAATTATCATCCCTGGTTAGTGTCTTCAAGCCAGGTCCAGATAGCTTCTTCTACGTATTGGGATATAACCCGGAAACTCGCAGGTGATTAATTGATATAGTTTTATATGCAGGTAATTATTACTTGTTTGAATTGAATAAGGCTAACAATAATTTTCTTTCACTTTCATCCTTACTTTTGACCTGTGACCTTTGACCCTGGCTGTAGACTGGCGTCAACTCAAGGCGAGATACGGGTCGGCCCGTCACATCAGGTAAAGTGAAAGTTCCTCAAGGAAAACGGATTTGACGCTATAACAAATAGATTTTTTGGGATAACTTTTTGACTTACTGCTATCTTTTAGGCACATCTTCCAGCACTGCAAATAGGTGTACCGGTTAATTGTGAAGAATGGGAAGAATTATGCTGGAAACCGGGTGTGGTAGCGGATGCAGATTTGGTGATGTACTTGCGGGCAGCCCGGTCTATGGCAGCGTTTGCTGGAATGTGTGATGGTGGTTCTCCTGATGACGGATGTTTGGCGGCTTCTAGAGACGACACAACAATTAGCGCACTTGCAGTAGTAAGTTTTGCATATGATCATTCTGTTGTGACAGTTATGCTGAGATGAATATTTGCATTTTGTGGTGACACGGTGAATATATTGTAATTTGCATTTTGATTTTTCTTGTAGCTTCACGAATGTACATATGAACCGGGTAAAGCATTACAAGCTTTAGTAAAGTGTCCTGTACCAAAAGGAATTGACAAAAAGTGGTCAGAGGACGAACAGGTTGGTAACTTGTAAATATACTAAAGTGTAAGCGTTGCTTTTAAATTTGGCATGATATGATATTTTACTGTCGATATTACAGAAACGTTTTGTGAAGGGCTTGAGGCAATTTGGAAAGAACTTCTTTCGAATTAGAAAAGAGCTTCTACCGCACAAAGAGACCGGCGAATTAGTTGAATTTTATTATCTTTGGAAGAAGACACCAGCTGCATTACCCAGTCGAACTCATCGAAGACACAGGCGACAAAGCGTACTTAGGCGTATTCGAGCTCCACGTAATTCTCGTAATAATAAGGAAGAACCTGGTGATTTGAGTTCTGCAAGTGAAGAAGACCTATCAGAAGACGATTCAGACTCACGCGACCTTAGTGGCTATCATTGCAGACACTGTTTTACAACAAGTAGGGTCACACTAAAAATGTCTGCAATTGTTTTTAAGGAGTATACAGTTTCATGTTATGTAAAATGCTTTATGTAAAATATTAATTTACCATCACAGGTTCTAAGGATTGGCACCATGCTGGAAAAGACAAAGCTTTGTTATGTACCGAGTGTAGAGTCCATTTCAAAAAGTATGGTGAATTGCCACAACTCGAAGGAAATAAAGACCCGCCGTATTTGTTCCGACCTGTTGTTCAAGATGATGAAGGAAGAATTCGTACTCGAACAAGAACAAAAGAACTAAACGCTAGGAATAGACCAAAACGAGGAAGTGATAACAGTACACCTGAACCAGACATGAAGATTTCCGGGAGAAAGTCGCCTGGCGCTGCCAGCAACACCTCTTCGTCCAGTGACAAGAGTAAAAATAAGGTACGTTGCCCTGCATGTTAATGGATAATATAAGTACATATGTGTATGTACATGTATTCAGTATTCAAATTCATTTGTGTTTTTTACTTATAGTCGAATGCAGCCAGTCCAGCGCCACGTGGAAAGAAGCGTGCAAAGCCATCCGAGGATGAGAAAGTTTTACATAGCAAAAAGAGAAAGGAAGATAGAGCGGAGGTAGGAGGATTAAAAAATACTAGGAAAACATTTGTTGAAATTTTAACTTGTATACTTATGTGTGTTTCTTAACTTTTTGTTTCAGAGTCCCTCTGGGAGCTCTATCGGAAGTTCAGTTGATGATGAAAATGAGAACGAGAATGCAGACATTGACGGGGAGAACGACAATATTGATAACGAAGGTGGTGATATGGAGAACTCCAGTTCGAGGACACCGTCGCCGTCTGCTTCCATGGACGTTGCCTCCGGTTCGGCAAGCATTGCTGCCGTTACCACAAGCACAGGAGCGCCAACAACCTATTCCTCATCCGCTTCCACAAGCACTACAGCACCGTCGCAGGACTCGGAAGGTCTTGTACCTCTCATATCTTCCACAGCTCGTACGCCTACGTCTAATTCGCATCTCATTATCCCAGAGCCCAAGAGGCCGAATGAGATGAACAGTTCAGCTGCCAGTTTTACAGGTCCTAACTCAAATAGCAACAGCAGTAATGCTGAAAATGACAGCAACGCAAGCGGTACAAACGCTGATAAAAATAGTGCAGACAGTGTTTCAGTGAACGTGACTTCAGAAATTAAAGGTGAGAAAGTGGATACAGTGAATGAATTATCATCGTTACTTGGTTCAGTACATTCAATCCCAACTACTCGTACCGGTGTGACAGAATCTAAAAATACTAGTAACAATGCCTCAAATAGTACAGATAATATGAACGCGTCTGATGGATCGGGTCTTGTCATCCCGTCAATTGTCAAGTTGGAGAAGACATCTCCAGTTGACTTTACCTCAGCCACAGCGTCGTCTTCTTCCCAAAACAATGAAAGTAATAAAGACACCAAGTGCAATGACACAAATAGTGTACGTGACAGTGAAAGAAGTGGTGCGTCAGAAAACTCACCCTTGCATGAAGGTTCCTTACAAGAAATAGGTAGTGTATCAACAAACTCATCGAAAGACATTAAAATTCCAAAAGTACCACTTATAGAGCCATTCAACCATAGTAGTAGTACGACATCAAACAGTAATAATTTTAGTGCAAATGCAATGGTGGATAGTAAAAACTTTGACCTTAGGATTCCCAATGCTGGGAACCACATTGTGAAAGAAGAGAAAGATGATAGAACCGATTTGTCTGAAAAGGCAAGCCAGGGTGACAGTGGATCTCTTCCCAGTCGCCCCAACCATTTGAATCTTTCAGGCGCTCCTCCCATACCTCCGGGTTTTAATAATGCACCTGCTGGTCCATCTCAACAGCCTCCACTTCCAGGAGAATTATCACTGCAAATGCCCCCACAATCAGGGGACTCGCCAGGACATACTGGTCCTTTGATAACTATTAAAGATGAAAAATCTCTTATGTCTCCATCGTCGGACGATCTCAAACCTTTACCTGGACAGAAACCTTATGGAGGTGAGGAAAATGGATCAGTGTCAGGACTACCACCCACAGGACCTCCTGTTATGCCAAGTTTACCCCCTGGACTTGGTGGAATGCATGGACCATACCCATTCCCACCAGGAATGGCCATCCCCAAAAGCTCTTCTTCCCCGCTGCCTCCAGGATATCCTCCACCAGGACTGCCTCCTCCATTGATTCCTCCATCTAATCGAGGTACACCTCCTCCACAACCGGGAGATGCCGTGGTCACTTCCGCAGCGTCTGCACTCAACGAAAAGGATAGGGGCAATGAGAGAGAAATTCCTCCCCCTAACTCAGCTGACCCCTCAATGTATTCTAGTCCACTATCAAGGTTTTATCCACATCCTGGAATGGGCCATCCTCTTGCCCATGGCGCACATCCGTTTGCACACCATTTCCCGCCACATCCCAACGCTCATACTTTGGGTGGCATTCTCCCTGAACACCCCACAGTACAAGCCTCCGGTGCCGGTCCCCAGCCTCCTCCCCCGTCGAATCAACATGAAGGCAAATCTGATTTAATTCCAAATCCACTTCAGTCTTTAAGAGAAGTTAAAGTTCCAGGTTATCCTGCATTTGATGCTCCGAATCTAAGTTCAAATTCACAAAATGCTCCAAATTCGGGTCCACCAACTTCTGCTCTGGCCTCTTCCATTTCTCCATATCCACCTCACCATCCATCTCAACCGATTCCGGATAAAGTAGCTAAGAAAGAGCCCATTGAAAGGGAAAATTATTCAGAACAACGCCGTGGCTCAATTGGATCGGATAGAGAAAGGGAAAGAGATCCAAATGACAGAGATCGCATTAGTGATAGGGATAGAGACAGAGATAGGGAACGTGAAAAGGAACGCGAGAGAGAGCGCATTCCCAGTGAAAAGAGCGATCGTGATCGGGATAAGAACAGGAGTCCCAAAGTTAGCTCAAGTTCGGCTCCACCAAGTAGCAGTGCATCTCACCAACCTCCTATTTCCGCTGCAATGGGTTCGACGACCATGACCACACCTGCAGGACCGCAAGGACCAATTCCACATCCAAATATTCACTTGCCTCCAACAAGTGGAGGGCCATTTCCAGGAGCATTCCATCCTCATGCTCATCATCCCATGCATCCATTGTATCAGTTCCCATATGGCCCTTACTTTAGTCCCTATCCGTTTCCACATTATGCAGGACCTCCACAAGGGGGCCCCGGACCTCAAGGCATGCCAAGGATGCCTGGAGTCCCACCAATGCCTCCGCAACAACAAGCTGTACGTTCTTCCTCCCCACAAGCTGGTCAGTCTGTAAATGGAGTGACAGGGAACAGTGGGAAATCAGGCAATGAAGCTTCACCAAGCGGACAAGGACAATCGCAATCTCAGTCATCCAGCCATTCACATCATCATGGCAGTTCCAGTAAAAGTTCAAGTGCATCAAACAAACATAGTTCTAGAGACTCCGGACACGGGCACTCGCATCATGGCCATGGCTCGCATGGACGCTCTGGTAGCATGTCCGGTTCCATGATGGATGATGGAGATAATCATGATAACGATGAGCCTGAGGAGACACCAAGTCCGCATGGAGTACCTCGTGGACCTAGTCCAGAACCAAAGGTCGAGGATTCTGAATGCCATCGTAGCCAAAGTGCAATTTTCCTAAGACATTGGAACCGCGGTGATTTCAACTCATGTGCCCGAACAGACCTCACATTCAAGCCAGTTCCAGAATCAAAACTGGCCAGAAAGAGGGAAGAGAGATTACGAAAGCAAGCGGAGAAAGAACGTGAAGAAAGGGAGCGAGCAGCACAAGCTAGAAAACAACTAAGCAGTACACCTGATAGGGACAAACGGGAAACACCAAAGCCTGGTTCTAACTTACAACAAGGCATGCCTGGTGCTCCACCGTCGGGTGTGGATCCAAATCAGTTAAACTCTCACTTTGATCGCTTTACACCAAGACCTGGGGCATTTGGAGACACGCCAGCTTTAAGGCAGTTGAGTGAGTATGCGAGACCGCATACAGGATTCTCACCAGGTAGCAACATGCGTCCCGGTCCGTCTGGAATGCTTCCTCCCTTACCCCTCGACCAAATAATGGGCGCTTCTCCATATCAGATGGGATTATATGGGCAGGCTGCAGCTCGTGAAAGGATGGAAATGGAAGCGCTGGAAAAGCGAGAAAAAGAAATTAGGGAAATCCGTGAAAGAGAATTAAATGATAGATTGAAAGAAGAATTTCTTCGAAGTGTTCCTGGTGCTCCTCCTGGAAATCACCCACCGCAAAATCCTGGTTCGCAACCTGGTCAACCCCCAAGACTACCAAATCCATTAGAATCCGCTCATTGGCTGGATGTTCAAAGGAGATTTGGTGCTCTTGGTCCTGGAGGACCATCACTTAGCCAGTTACATCAATCCGGTTTTGGGTTGTATCCCAATCCTAACGCGCCGCCTACAACACTTAGCCCCTTAGAAAGGGAACGACTAGAACGTTTAGGTATATTTTCAAAACTAAGAAGCCACCTTTAATTCCCCGTTTTCTTCGTATTTGTAACACAAATGTATTTTTATTTTCCCGTTAATTCCAGGTATTCCCTCGTCTATGCAACAACTGGGCAATGATCAGTTGTTGACGGAGAGATTACATGCTGAGCGGTTAGCTAATGACATGAGACTTCAATTGGCTGGTAAGCTATGATGGAAATGGGATGCTTATTTTTTAATACATAAGCTTACTAGAAGCAGAAGCAAACAAAGTATAATCGTTTATTACAGCAGGACAGCTCCAAGGATATCCAGGCATAGATCCCCTGCTTCATCAAGCTGCTGCCGCAGGTGCATACTCGCGACAACCTCAATTGATTCCACTGAGAGATTCCGCCCTCGGCCTTCATCCAGAAATGCTTGGCCGACCAGGCGGATACCCACCTGAATTAGCACATCATGTAAGGCCCTACAATTTAAAATGTCATATCGTTTGTTAAGCCCGTCCTAATAATAAGTATGACTGAAAAGTTATTTGTGAACTCTCAGATATCAGCCCACGAACATCTACAACGACAAATGATGATGGATCGAGAGAGATTTCCCCATCCCGGTGGCGCTCCAGGCGGACCAGGTTTTGGCCCACATCCATCCTTTTTAGCACAACAGGAAGAATATCTCCGGTATATGAATATGATGATGAAATAATAGTCATATATAATTACTATTAATTTAAAGAATATTTCGCTGCTTCACATTTTTCTTGTGACTGTACTCTCTCAAGTATTCTCTATATTACATTTATATTATTATTCAATTATTATTATATTTACGTATTGTGATTTTTAAACCACGATCTTTTAATGAAGTCAATATTTGCTTTTATGTAGAGACTGCCAGCAGCAGCGCAACTTTTAATTCATTAATAGCTTCGTATTATCTCGTCTTGTACTTCTGTATAGTTATTACATTACTACAGATTACTCTACACAAAAAAACAAGCGTACCCGTTATAATTATCGTTACTTGATCTGCTTTCTATTTTGATTTTTCATTTTTTCATCTATCTTTCTCTAAACAGTTCATACATAGGATGTTATACTTACTACTATAATAATCTCTCATCAAATATATATATTATTGACTTACATCACAAATCTCTATCATTATGTATTATTATCTCTCTTGATTTTGTCCATAAAAGTATATATTGACTCTTTTTTGCTAGCGCGCAATGCATCAGCATACGAAACTTTTAAAAGTATCTTTTATTTCAACAATATTGTGCATAACGTGTGGTTTTCAGGCAACAACAGAGGGATCGTGAAATGAAAGTTAGAGCGTTGGAAGAAGCTGCTAGAAGACACTAAACTTAACACCAATTTTCTCTGTCTCGTTGTCTCTCTCTGTCTGTCTCCCCCTTTCGTTCGTAAGCTTTCAGAGCAGATTGTTCTAAAAAGTGAGGTTGCTGGTGTGTGCGTGCTGGTTGGTGAGGTGAAATGAAGGTTTCATAAGTATCCCCCGAATATCTCAAGGTAATCACAAGGTTCAAGCTGCAGCTTCAAGAAAATACAAAAAGTGGTCGTCAGCAAACACACTTCACACTTCTACTCTCTCATGATCTGATTAATTTTTTTATATTTATATTACCTCGTAATCAATAATTTGCTGACACAAATTTTGCCAGCCAGTATAAGAATAATTAAATGGTCAACTCGTTGGTATTGAGTAATTTGCGCTTATTTTTGTCACTAAAAATATAAAGTATTAATTTTCTTGCTCACTTTTCTCTGTGAATAATAAGGAAGTCTAACATAACATGCGGTTCCTAGAAAATTCTCGAAAAAAAATAACTTCAAAATTTCATTGAAAGCATTGATTGTGACACTTATTACCATGTTCTTTTGTACTGGCCTTGAGCCCAATTACTTGAACCTTTCCCTTTGTTGTATGTCTCTCCCTGGTTTTAAAGCAATTACACTTTAGAAAGACAAAATGTAGGTGGTATTGTTTTCATGTTTTTACTATGTGAAATTTTAAAGTTTTGTTATTATTGTTACATACTATGTACTACTTGTTAAATTGAGTAAGTATTTTGTTACATTTGTCAACAAATAAGTGATTAATTATTTTCTTCAGTATTCACTGAAAGGTAGCTGTTTAAAATGAAGTAATAAGCTGGATTTTCATTAAAAACATTATTAGTGCCAAGAAGAGTCGTCGTCAGCAATGCAAAATTGTGACCTATATTGTTAAAATTACAAATAACAAAGATAATTAACGTTAAATTGTTGTTGTTGTATTTATCAGCATAATCGCTATTACGTAGAGTATATATGACTTCCAGAAATATGTATGTGCGTAATAATGAGAGAAATCGTTTTGTTGCGGAAAAGAATTTAGTGCTTTGTTCCTAGAGACATGAGAAAATTTTCAGAAGCATTTTCTAATATGAATTCTTTGGCAATACCTGAACAGTGCTTGTATTTAAAGAATACACCGTCGTATGTTTAATAATTAATAGGCTTTCTGCTACAAGAAAAAAACTTTATCTGCATACAGTACTGCAAACAAATTACACTAAAAATTATATGCTGTTGTTGTATGTAGTATCGTGTGAGTGGCGAAATTTTGGAAGACATTAGTGATTAAAAATGACAACTCTTTTTTACAAGAATGACAATGTATTCTTTAGGAAGAGGGAAAAACAGACAAAACTAAAAAAGCACTATACTTAAATACAACAAATAAAAGAAAAATATATTCAGTATGAGTATAACATACACAAGATTTTTTAATGTATTTGTCTAGTAAAGGTATAAATTGTAAAATCATCGTTAATTCTGTATATGTATATATAAATATATAAATTGTATTAATTCCTATTATATTATTGTTACCCTTGTATATACATTGAAATAACTCAAAAAAATTATATTTAAACCGGGAGACCTCAACAATATTTTCAGTTCACTCCAACTCAAAAAAGAGGCGAATTTCCCTTTATACTCATTATTAAGATTATTACTGTGAAAAATTGATTATAATGAAAAGAGTATCTTATTAAGTATTAGTAACGATATGTTGTGTAAAGAAGAAAATACTATATCGTAAAAACATTCAACAATGGAGTACTATTTAATGAATGTACTGGTCCGAAATTCTTGATTTACATTTTGTGTAAGAATATTAAACTGATTCCCTAAAAAATGAAGCTGATGATGAACAATGTAAATTGCAACATTACCTTTATATTATTTACTCTGTACAGAAGAGAATAAAGATAAAATCTCTAGGAAAGAAAACTACGAAATTTCTATATGGCTATTTCAGTACGTACAACAACTTAATTAGTAAGAAAAAAAGATAAGAGTAAAAAGTATGGCTGTTGTTGTGTGTTTGTATAAAAAAGAAATTAGAATGTAGGAGAGTTGTGTAGGAAAAGAATTATTGATGCTGTAT
The DNA here is from genome assembly GCA_034699025.1 of Entomobrya cf. arborea Gr-Col-00668. Lineage (NCBI taxonomy): Eukaryota > Metazoa > Arthropoda > Collembola > Entomobryomorpha > Entomobryidae > Entomobrya > Entomobrya cf. arborea Gr-Col-00668. Next base: position 6,083 of record JAQIWN010000403.1, on the reverse strand, counting down.
GATTTTTGCAATACACATGCATGCATTTACAATACAGAACAAGGGTAGATTCCTAAGAAAAAACTCCTGGGTTTTTTGTAGAGAAACGACATAATATATATTTAATATTTTAACGAGAACGTTGGGATTCGTGCGTATTAAAATGATGAGAGTATTATTATGCCACACTTTTTAAAATTAGTCCATAGATTACTAATTAGTTATTACAAACTACACATACAAAACACACACCTGTAAATAAGAAACTGTTATTTCATATAATGGCCTTACCGTTTAAACATAGATGGAAGTTAAGGTGAACTCTTGTATGTAATTATTACGGATATATTATTAATAACGAAATGGTTATTGTGAATAGTTAGGAGGAAAATAATTTTTATCACTCACAAAAAGTGCATAGGAGAAAAAAGTGGATGTACAGGTGTTAGATTAGTTAAAATTTAATACTACATAATAAATAGCTATTATGACTATTATCATTATTATTATACTATGAATACTAAAATATTTGTAAGAAAAGAATAAGTAAAAATTGAATGCTTATGTATTGATACATATATAAATATATATATTGCATAATATATTTCTGTGTAGAGTTTATATAGTCTTTACACACAAGTACATGTTTCAGCGTTATTTATATAAGTCAATGGTAAAAATCCAATAAAAATTGTTTCAAATATTTTACAAAACATTGCGTTTTTTATTTCTTCAAAAATTACCAAGCCCCTAGATGACCAGGCATAGTCTAAAGTTTGGTGGGGAAACTTGCGACATAAAAGATTTTAGGAAATCATGCATACCAAGCACCTGAGTAATCGTTCTTTAGGACGTTCCATACCTACTTTTCATACGTTTAACAGGATAATAATGATAACCATAATATTTGTATCACTAATTCACAATCTGCTTGTGGAAAGTTAAAGGTTTGTTTATTCAATGACATCATACAACGGCCGGTAAACATCATTGCGATCTTCATCTAAAAAATATATACACTCATCGTAACAAATTCTTATCTGAATTTGATAACACTCACCGCTGAGATAATGCATTAGATACACATGTATTTGAAATGGTTAAATCATTCTTTTCTAAATCGGAAATCATTTCAGCGCAGCGTGTGTCATTCATTAGTACTTCGTACATTTTTTGTGTATTCACACTATTTCAAATAACTGAAGTTTTATTAAATATCGAAGGGAATGCCACTTGCAAAATGATCAGAAATCGGTTACTAGTTTTAATTCTGTTAGCAATTTATTACATGCCACAAATTTTATGGGCAGAGGACGTTGAAAATTCCTGTGTTGGATTGAAAACATGTGCCGTTTGCACCCAAAATCCAGAATGTGCTTGGTGCTCGCAATCAGTAAGCCATGAATTTCTTGCTAGATACTATACACAAAATAAATATAGCTGTTTTTTATTAAGAGAATAATTATTGTATTGTTAGGACTTTCACGGATCAGATAAGAAACCACTGCCCCGATGCAATACTCTAGATATGCACAAACAACAAATAAGCTTTAGATGTGATCCTACAAAGTTATTTAATCATTCCAATACCATAAAAGTACTCAGGTATGAAAAAGTATTATATTATCAAAAGTACCAACGACTAGAACAAAGAAAGTCTCTGTATTATGAGTCCTCCCTCTATCATCCCTACCCTAAATAGGAATGATGATCTCAGCGATGGAAACGAACAGAGTAAGGCTGTTCCTATCAAACCTCAACATCTCCATTTAAAGATGCGAGTTAACGATCCCGTAGGAGTTAACATGTACTACAAAGACGTGGAAGATTATCCATTAGAATTATACTATTTGATGGATGGAACTTTTTCCATGAAAGACGATAAGGTAATAATAATGACATTCAACTTACTACTTGTAAAGTCTAAGAGTAAGTGCTGAAATTTTTGACACGCAACATGTAGGAAGTACTGGAAAACCTGGGAGATGCTATTGGAGAAAGACTTCGTACATTAACAAGTAAATACCGACAAGGCTTCGGTACTTTTGTCGATAAAGTTACGATGCCGTACGCGTCAAGTATTCCAGCTCTGTAAGTTTCCTTTAAAAGGCCACATTGAGTGAGAAACAAAGATAAACTATGCATATAAATTGTATTGTTTGTTATCATCACTTATTGCAGACTTGAGAATCCTTGCCTAACGTCAAGGGATAATTATACTTGTGTGAAGCCCTACAGTTTTAAAAATCACATGAAGCTCTCCAACAACACCAAAGAATTCTCTGTAAACCTTTTTTCACATCTTACCTTTGTAATCTGTGATTAATCAAGTTTAGCAACTGATTTGACATAATAATTGTTTTGATCTAGAATTCCGTAAAGGCAATAACTTTATCAGCAAGTAATGATTTCCCGGAAGGTGGGCTAGATGCTCTGATGCAGGTTATGGTTTGTGGTAAACAGATAGGTATGAATTTAGATTCTACGAAGTTTCAAAGAGCATCATGATTCACGGAAGATATTTTACGCAGTAGCGGTCGTAATTATATAAATAAGTGTTCGTTTATTAAGGTTGGTCCGAGCAGACGAGACGATTGATTATATATGCAACTGATGGCACATTTCATTATGCAGGCGATGGAAGGGTATTATAATAGTACAAAGATAAATTAACCATTTTTGCTTCATGTGTCATGATTATGATTTAAATTCTAATAATTAATTTTCAAAAAAATAGCTTGGAGGCATATATTTGCCGAACGACGGCAACTGTCATATGGATGACAAGGACGAATATTACACGCATTCCCTAGTTTCTGATTATCCATCAATGGCACAAATTAATGCAAAGGCAAAACAACATTCTATAAACATAATATTTGCTGTGACTTCTGGCACTCTGATGGACTATCAAACATTATCAAAAGTTATTGAGGGATCAGCTACTACTGAACTTGCACAGAATTCTTCAAATATTGTAGATCTTGTGGAAGATCAATATAAGGTATTTTGTGTTAGACAAATGAAACATCACCACTACCTTTAAACAATCACTAAAAATTCATAAATTCCAATGCAAACCCTTCCAGAGGATAACATCCAAGGTAGAAATAAATGATGATTTTCCTACGGAGTTTTTTAAAGTGAGATATTTTTCTACTTGCTATGATGGAGGTGTAGAAGAGGAAAGGCATAGCTGTGATAGCTTAAAAGCAAACACTATCATCAAGTAAGAGCCATACAAATACATTTTTCCAAGTCCAAAAAAGTGTTCAAAAATACACGTTACCGATTCAGGATGCTTAGAAGTAGGTTATTTTTTGTAGATTTCGTGTGGAAATAGAGCTGATAAAATGTCCACCGACAAAAGAAGAATGGGAAAAAGCATATAGAATATATGCCGTAGGACTTCCTGATGGTATAACTCTCGATGTAGAAACCTTGTGTGACTGTCCATGTGAAGATCCATCAAATGGGGTATTTGGTACTTCATTTTGTCAAACTATTACACAATTTGTTATATCAAAGAAAAATGATTTTTACTGCTAAATGAACAGATTCCCAATTCACGATTGTGCAATGGACAAGGGACAGAGTCATGTGGCTTGTGTTCTTGTAACCCAAACCACTTTGGGGAGTTTTGCGAATGTAGTAGCAACGCGAAAACCCATATAGATGAGAGCACAGCATGCAAATTTGGTAATTCCAGTGAAACGTGCTCCGGAAGGTAAAAAAGGTTAATGATCGTGTCAATATCTTGCACTCACTCGTTAATTAACAAGTTATTTGCATTCCTGTTTGTAGGGGGAATTGTATTTGCCGACAGTGTGATTGCGTTAACAAGCAGGTTAGAGATCGAAACTATTCTGTAGTTTTTTTTCTCGTAAAATATTAACTCTAATTTATTTTTATGACTTTCATTTTTCTACTTCACAGCGTTACTCCGGAAGGTACTGTGAGTGTGACAATGAAAGCTGTGATCGAGCAAATGAACTGCTTTGTGCTGGTCATGGAACTTGTGATTGTGGAGACTGTAAATGCGACCCCGGCTGGGAAGGATCAAACTGTGCTTGTTCCACAAATACGGTTAGATATAAATACCTTATCTGGAATCTGGATTTCATAGGAAGGCTTTGTAGTATGATCTACATTTTTACAATGCTACTTGCTTTTTATTTCTTTGAGTAGGAAAACTGTTTTGGCTTCGAAAGTGAGGAGGAGTGCAGCGGACAGGGAACATGCAAATGTGGGAAATGCGAGTGTAATAAACACTTCGGTGGGGAGTATTGCGAAAAATGCTTGGTGAGCTTTTAAGATCTACTTCACGTAATTAAAAGTCGGCAAGGGAGAAAGTGTCTTAAAGATTATTTAATTCTTTTGGTGTGATGAAGTTTTAATTGGAGTTTTTTCTGTTATACTTTATCCGAATAACTGAAATATATAGGATGACTTATGCAAAAGATGTGAAGAATTGAAACACTGTGTACAGTGTAAGCTGTTTTCAACCGGAATTTACAATCCATCCGACTGTGAATTGAAGTGCTTCCAGCATCAGATTAAAAGGGTTGATGTTGTTTCAAGTATGGTGTCAAAATATGGAAATGTAACTAATTTCTTGTGATGGAGATTTGACAAGCTAAAGGGATTTTTTTGCATGCAGGCCTTTCAAATGACGAAGTTTTGTGTAGAGCTGAAGACCATTCTGATGACTGTGATTTCATTTTTAAGTATAAAACAAGCTTGGACAAAGGATTAACAATCAAGGCTCAAAAAACTAAGGAGTGTCCTCCGAAAGCGCCAATTTTTATGATTATCGCAGTTGTTTCGAGTTTGGTAGTTCTAATTGGTCTTATTCTTCTTTGTGCTTGGCGTATTTACAGAAAGTATAAAATTAAAAAGGAATACGCTGCATTTAAAAAGGAAGGAGAAAATGTGATTTGGGGACAGGTGAGAAAATTCTTTCAACTTCATATTTTTTTATTAAGATTCACTTTAAGTAATTTTTTTTTACTCTAATAGCAAACTAATCCAATTTACAACAATCCCATTGGTGTTTTCAACAATCCAACTTACATGGGAAACGATAAATAAAGATACGCTTTAATAATTTAATATTTTATTGTGGTTTTACAAATAAACTTTATACTTTTGATTTTTACACTAGACATTTTAATTCACCATCCATCATCAATCATGATTTTTACAAAAAAATTAAATATCTATTGTTTCATCATAAATTTATAAACAAAAAGATTATTAGCTGAAAACTGCAACTACTGTAAATATAAAAGGAAAATAGGAGCAAAAATATACCGCCCCCGGGTGGGCTCGAACCACCAACCTTTCGGTTAACAGCCGAACGCGCTATCCGATTGCGCCACGGAGGCTTTGAATAGAGATGGGAGCTAAGTAAACCTACCATGTTTGTAAGTATGAGAAGTCGTGTAGTGTAATGCATAAATTGTATGATTTTCATCTACCCTGCCTGGTTTTATGCAGATCAAGTTGATTTAAGAGAGCCTTTTTGGAGTTCCCTCCCTTCCCGAAGATTACACACTCCACTACTACTGGCAGTTAGGCAGGTAGGGATTTCACTGCTTTTGCATCTTTGCTATAATAATATTTTAATTAAATCATATTCGATTCTGCGTTGCGTTGAGGTAGGAAACAAAACCAGCAATCATCTTAATATGTCTCTCTTTGTACAACATATATAAAAAATATAAAAACTGACTTTTAAAATACACAAATAAAAAGAATTGCGTATATTTTATTGCATCGTTCCTGTGTTTGTTTAATAGTTGAACATTTCAATTTACAATATTTTTTGTTGGCTTGTTGGCGAACAATAGTAAATTTAGTTTTCTTTAAATTAATCCAGTTTCTTTGATTTGATTTTTGCATACATCGTTATGCAGATTTAATCTGTAAAAAGATACATTCGACATTAAAATGTTTTCTAGGCTAGCTGTAGGAAAAAGGCTTTATATATACTACTTTCATTCGATTGCATCTTTACGAAGTACTTATGTATGGAAAGAGTAGCTATATTTAAAAAAAAACATACTCATTAACATAAACTTGACTATTGTCAGTAAGAACTT
>JAQIWN010000402.1:0-34820 GCA_034699025.1 Entomobrya cf. arborea Gr-Col-00668 | reverse complement strand
TTTAAGTTAGACCGTACGCTATCCAACAAACCAAATATTTGATAATTTGGTTCACTGGTTCTGTAGTTATGCGCCACCAAAATCGGCTCATTTACCACCTAACGCCCTACGTATGTCATCAAAGGTATATGTTACCTTTCATCCACTGAGCTTTATCCGCATGGCCTCTTCCTTTTTGTCATGAAAATTTAATATCATATCTCACAATATTATCCCAAAATTATGCACCGGTTAGTAGGATGATAGAAACAGATGCAATGCAAAATACCTTAACCTTAACTGTGACACTGCACCATCATATCAATATCTTATTTTATACTTACAAACTGCTTTTAATATAATTAAAGGGTTAAAGTGCTTAAAGGGGCATGTCCATTATAGCATTGAAGCTATTTAAACGAATACTTCGATAAACAAAATCAGTCTTTTAAGTCAAAATCATCAAAAGCGGGATGAATTTTTTCTCCTAGATAACGTGGTTTTTAACATTTATGAGGCTCACTACCAACAGCCCAAACTCCAACAATGCCACAAATTACCCCTATGTACAGAACCAAATCAAATACACAAGGTTAAATTCCATTGGACCCCAGTTTGAACTGGCAATTCAAAAATTCATTAAATTTTCTGGGTCATCAGCTCTGACTGAAGTATGAACTCGGTACAGACAAATTCATACACAGAACACCAAAAATTGCTTGTTATCAAATACGGTTCAAAACGAACGCAAGTAACTAACCTTTCTTCTTCGAATTTACCTTTCTCACTTTCCAAGTTACCTTCCAGTGCCACTGTCATCATTATGGTCATTTTGTATCTACGGTGATCAAGTTTCTTTGAAACCTGCAGGGTTCATAGTTCGGTGATCTACATTTTTAAACAACTTTTACGCCAAGTACAGAAACAATTTGCCTTTGGTTCTTACGTAAAAGCTTGTTTACGGAAACAAGCGTGCCATCTGTGAAAGGAATTGAGTTAAGGATGTGTTGTCTAGCTCAAAATAAAAATGCACGCACAAGAATGTTTATCAATGAAATTAGCTACAATTTAAAAGAAGAAATCTTGGGTATCAAGTTGCTCCTGTAAATACATAGCATAAAAGCTTTCTTTAGAAACTCACAAAGTATACAGGTACATATAAGGGATTTATAGAGTATAAAGTGCCAAATCTATTTATTATATGTTTTTGCTCTTTCTCTTTCGTTGGCGTGATTCTCGTGATTAAACTTTACTAGTGAAGAGAAAGAGAAGTGATGTGAAATTGCAAAATATCTCTAAAACTACTAACAAGACACAAAGCCAAGTGTGTAAGCGAGAGAATGGGAGGGAGTTGGATTGGAAGGTTAATAAAATATACACATACATGCACAGTTTGTAAACCTAAATAACATGCTATCTTGTCTGATATATTTACTGAAACAGAAGAGCCCCTGTTTAGTTTACTTATTTCAAGAAAATGAGCAGGTATTTTCTTATACATCTCCCTCCCACCTCCCTCTCTCTCTCTCGTTCTTGTGACCGCAAGCAAACTTCTGCTCGACTGTAGTTGGGTGAAATCACATCGTAAAAGTGTGTATCTGTATGTGTGTGTTCGGGTAAGTAATATTCTAACTTATTTATAAAGTAAGCTTTCCGTCTCTCTCTCTCTCTCGAGCCTTACAATAAAATAATGGTCATACTTTACTTTAGTTAGCCAGCTATCAAGCTTATAGACCATGGCAGCAACACTGACTGAGGGACAGGGCCAGAATCGAATTTTTCCTTAAATTCCATACACGAACAATCATCAAGATGATAGCTACATGCGGTAACTCTCAGTCGAAAAAAGGGGAAAGTCAGGAATTTTCCAATGAATGTGCGTGTCTATCTGACCACCGCCACCACTGTTTCTATCGGTACCATTCTTTTTGTGTTCTTATTTTTTTCCATGGCCAACCGCATGTTACACTGATAGGAAAACTAGATTTTTGTGCACAACAACATATGAAGTGAAGTATTCTCAGGTAAAAATGAAAGTGGATGGATGTTGATGTTGGATGGACTACATGTGTGTGTAGCGTCTTCTTTTCACTTGGCAAGAAACGGATATGGGCAAAGTCAACCATTCAACTTTTACGATATGCATGTAAACGGAAATTACTCCAAGCTCATATGTTTTGATTGCGGGTATAATACGGTGGTTGGTAGTTCTAACAGAGGTAACAGTACGCACTTATAACAAGAAAAAAATTTTACCTTGGTTTGTATATCTATATACGCGTATGTAGAATCCTTCTATCGTGAAAGTCTGCGTGAAACAACATTCTGTCTGACACACAGTATGTCAGACTGTTACACGGGCTGAGCTGAATGATTCATGCGTTTTTCCCAAGCTATCCAACATCATCCATCGCCGCGTGCGATCAAGGAAAAAAAACTAGTGCGTTGTTACAACGATCTTAATATTGTTAACCCATATCTATCTTAATATTTAATAAAACAAATGGCCTCACTAGATAAAAGTTGCTCCATGTAATTCTTTGGCATAAGGAAGAAAAAAGGAGTGATGTTTAAGGAGAAAGTTTTTGGCAAAATACACAAAATTGCTTTGAGCGTGTGTGTGAGTGTGTGAAGGAAAATGTCTTGAAGGTAACTAAATATAGCGTGTGATGAGCTGGTAGGGAAAGTACACGCTTGTTTGAATAAAATTTCGAAGAAAATACAGCGAAATAAAGAGTTTACTCTACGGAAAAGTTAGCCATACATACACCGCCGCTTATCAACTTAATCATCCGAATCTCGTTTGTTTATCAACATAGACGGCTTGTCTGATTGCTCTGCTGTTGCAGTAAGGTACACATATTAATAATAATATACTTAACGGATGGAGAATAAGGACAAATGGTTTTTCTCTTTGTTGGAGTAATAATGTTAAATGTTTTGATGTCATATAATAATATGAAGATGCAAACTTTTTACACATGCATAGAGCAGCTTACAAAATACATTTTGACATAACCAAGTAATAAAGATAAAGTGTGAAAAGTGCGTAAGTATAGGAATGCGCATTTTCTCCAATGTATCATCACAACATCTATGTAAGCACAAACTGGGAAGCCCTTGTAACCTGCCGTATCTGAGCTCCATTTTTTATACAAGAGTTTTTTAAGCATCGAGATAAAGCATTCAAAACAATAGAACGGTAAAAACCAGTCTTCTTTTTTCTATGAAGAAAGTTTAGGGTATATAAACAAGCCAGTGCACTTCACTTACAAAGCTCACACCTCGCGCTCGCTAAGTGACGTTGTCTTCTAATCCAAACCATACTCACACTCAATAAAGTAATGAAGTATTATTTTAAAATTTAGTAGGTTAGTATTATCTGATAGACAATCATCATAATATTAGAATTATGCATTAAACATAATAATTAATTTACATATTTTATTTCTCAACATCATTCAAGCCATAATCAACCCTGGCATCTACAAGCTCCTTGACCTGACTTCACACCTTTTAAATTCTAGTTATGCATTATTTCATTTGTAAAGTGAACCAAAAGCATTAAAACTATTTTACCACGTAAAAACGCAATCCATCACAAGCAAAGTAATATGCGAAGGGAATGAATGAACACCATGATTCACTAAGAAGTGTAAGCAGGAAAATACACACAAGTAAAACTGGAAAACCCCCGTAGCTTTCCTGACTAATAAGTGAATGAAGTTTTTCAAAGGTCAAATGAGTAAGCTGAAAACTCAATCTTTGTTTCACTAAACAAGCTGGGAAAAATAATGCCAACAGCTTACCCACTCAAACACCTACATGCCAAAAAAAATACCCTCATGGAATATTACGATGACGAGGTCGTATTCGTAATAGGGATGTTTTCAACCAGGAAGGATGTAAGAAATAAAATAAACTCCAACAAGGAAATTTCAGAATCAGAACATTTTTTTTTTGTTTTTTGACTCATAATATTAGAAGGTATTAAAACAAAAAGGAGGAAATTTTTCATCTGCTCTGTCGAAAACAATTACCAGCATTACCAATTTAATTTCATCCTTTTGCATTTATGAAACTCTACTGCGTTTCCGGGTTTGGGTATGACATTAGCAGCATTATGCAGTTTTCAAGTAAAAAATTGGAAATTCTCAAACTATTTCTACTAATAAATATATGCATTGATGAATGTATGTACATTTAGTGTGAATTCACATCTGCAAATTTATTTTTTCTGAGCAATTAATTTTTGCATAATAAAAACAATATTGCAGAACGCATAGTGTCTATTTTATTATCTCTTAAAATTCATGTAAACATGCATCCATATAGTAACTTAGTTACTTCACCAGATTTTCTACAGTGAACTGTACAAGTAGAGCAAATATTTTGCTGGTTAAAAGTTTACAATAAATGCAGAAACTGCTTTTATCTACTATGTACATATTTGTTTCAAATATGAGCGAGTGTGGTCGTAGTAGCCTTGTTCGATCCAATGTTCAAACGCAGATAGTTTCACTGCCGTGAAAGCTAATTCCAGTTGAGCTGTGCGAACGACATGCAGAGTTTTGTGTTACTTTATTAGGTTTTGAGAGATATTCATTGCTAATAATGTAGAACTACTACAAAACATTCTTCTAGTTCCCAAAGTTTGCCGTCCTTTTTTGCAGAGTTTGTTGCTGCTTGATGGAGCGGCGGAGTTTCACTTTACAAAGAAAAAAGAGAGCGAAGAGCAAGAAGGGGAAAAAGAACGGAAGTGTGCTAACAACGTTGTTGCAAAATGCACTTCTTTTCTTCACTCGTCTATGCTGAGCTGAGTAGAGGTACACTTTTATTGTCGTATTAAATTCGCCATATATTTTATTTCTTTGGCAATAATATTAGCGTGTTAGCTGAGTGCACATATCCACTCGCTGGCTAGAAAAATGCTTGCTGGTATGCAGTATAAGCTAGTTTGCTGGTGGTGGTGTCGCAGCTTGGCGTAATATAATTTTACTTTGAATCATTTAGTTTTCCTTTCAATTTATTGCTTCCTGCTGCTTGACAACATAAGTTGTCAGAACTCTTTTTGAGCAAAAAGGCCACCCTCTTTCCTGTGTGCAAACATATGTCAATTTTTCTACTGTGTTCATGTGATTTTGCCTTAGTATGTGTATGTGCAAATACATATAGTACACGTACAAGTATGTAGGTGACTATGCGATATGTCAAATTGCACATGCATTACTAATGCCACCAAAACCGTTCGATTTTGGTCACTGACCTGACCAACAGTATGAAGCTTTCCCTCTCTGTTTTGATTGCTGTATCCTTACCAACTACCGATTTAAACAGCGGAAGAAGTGAGTAAGTGAGAATTGATTTTAGATCAATTTAAGCATGGTTCTCACAAAATACTATACAAAATGTAAACAATTTCGCCAACCCTTAGGGCTAGATTCACTGTCAAGCTTTCGTTGTCGTAATGTGTTTCCATGTGTCGATATTTTATGCATAAAATTCTTGTGAAATCGTTTTATGTACTAATGATTGTACTTAACATTTCAGGTTTCAGTACTTACTACCATGTCTTTTATTTAAACAGCAGCTATATATCTGAAATATGCACCGAGTTAATAATTTCTCAATAAAAATATATATATGGGAATGCCCACATAAGTGTTATAGCAAAAATATTTGAGGAAATTTTTAAACACAGAATTATGTTACGCTAAATGGGAACAAGTCGACCTCATTCTTTTTTTTGGGGAAGAAATATGCATAATTTATTGAATCTTAAAATATTTTAGCTGATTGAAAGGGATACAAATAGAATTGAACACAGAAGTACCAGTATTATTTTTGTCATGTTGCCGTAAAAATCGAGAAAAAGAATTGAGTAAGGAAAGAAGAGGACTTGATATGTCGTGAAGCAAGTTATGTAAGACGGTAATTTGAGCGTATTTCAAATGACGAAAAACGGTAAAAACGTCATAATACACTTTAAAAATATAATGATACGTTTTATTTTACATGTGAGATGGATTAAAGCGTGAACATCTTTTACCCCTAATAATAATACTTGCAAGTAGCTTTTACTACTAGCTGCGCAGTTTAAATCTGAAAGCAACAGGACAAGTACACAGCTTATTTTGAAAACGCCCATCTTTTGCTGACATGTTTCTCTTAACGTAGATCATAAAACTCCCGTTTATTGGCAGTAAATTCGTTTCTTCCACAGTGCCTATTGATGTAATATGTAGCTGACCCGATTAGAAATGTAATCAGACTGAGCACAGGAGGAAAATTTTGTGACCCAAATTGTATCTGATGAGTGAAAGAGATAAATTAATATGTATACAATTCCTACGAAACGTTTAAGTATGCTTTGAAATTATAGTAAACAACATTATAAGTGTTTGTGAGCCTTTATGGAGCGGTCGCATTGCTTGGAAATTACATGCAATTAGTAGCAAATTAGACAATTGGTGCAAACATAATTAATCAATATCCAAAATTATTGAACATACGCTTTGAGAACATGGAATTTTGGCATCCAGGAGGTTACGAAATTCGATTCTGCTATAATGATAACCATCTGGAACTGAAGACTCTACAGTTGCGTTAAAAAACCAGAGGCCAGATAGAGAAAAACAAGGATAAATTTCAACTTTATTTATATTTCAGGGGGACAAGTATTCCAAAAGTTTAAAGCGATCCTATCATTCGAAAGATATCAACTCAATATCGTTTCAGTAGATTTTCACCTCTTATTCATCATTTTACAACTCTATCTAGGACATTCAATTGTAGGATTGGATAAATATTGATGGATAATCATTACGTAGCCGAAGTGAAGCAAGTGTTGACTATCATGTTTGTCTGTCTGACCATTTGTCACCAGGATAAATAAAAAAACCACGCGAGCCAATTTCACTCATATTTGGTATGCATGTCACATCGGTCAAGGGCAAGCTAAACTTAGCAGTTATTTGTACAGGTATCTGTACTAATTTTCAGCCCCTTAACCCCTAAGGACAAGGTGTGTTTAGTATTATGAAACACTTAAAGTATGTGGCATATCGCTTTAAAGCGTTTTTCATTGCTAAAATCACTGATGGTCATTGCCATAATGATAGAAGACTTAGTGCTTTCCCACAAACCAACGGTTTGCGTTATTGTACGTAAAATTTTGTTCAACCTGTCCACTGTGAAGAAGTATCACTACACCCCGACTAACTTCATTGTCGTTTGCTAAAAGAAAAGTAGTATAAACTTTGGGATCGAGAGTTCGTCGTCGCATTGTTTCAGTTACGTCGATATGATCATTATGCAATCGGGTTGATTCAACACATTTATCCACAAATACTTATTACAAACATTTCAGCTGTAAATTTGGAGTAAACAGGACTCGTTTTCTTTTGTCCCAGTCGTTTTCATGATTTATTACCAAATTACTATATGCATATAACATGTGTAAACAATATAGTACGGTGTCATCTCATATGCAGTCATTCTTGACAGATTGATTCATTGGTCGCCATTATATTAATTGCTAATTTATTGCGATTCTTCTCTTTTAACGAACCGTAACTAAAACGTCATTCCACGTGTGCTTGTATATTTCCTCGATGTTTTTGCGCCATTTGTTGTATTGCACTCCTGTTGCGTAGGCCAAGCTCCCTTTGATGGAAACTGTAACGATTTGATGAGAATATTGTTTTTATGATTCAAATGCGAAATTTCATTTCTTGCTCAAAAAGCTAAAAATAACTATTTGAAATGTTATGTATTTTGCATGCATCAATTTCGGAGAAGATACAACGGTTAATTGAAAAAAACGTTGTCCAAGAAAAAGCAGTTGTATGTTTCCTTTTTTGATGAACATTACTATACAATTATATTATCAAAACAATTTCCTTATCAAATCGCTGTAGTTTCCGGTATAAGAACTTAGCAAGCTGTAATACGTACAGATATACAAAAGTTGTTTCCGATTGTAAAAAATGAGGGGAAATTTCCAACATTTTCAATAAAGTTCAAGCACCCTTTTCTAATTAAAATTGGATTTCCGTCTAATATCAAGATTACATTGCAATATTTACCAATCGATAGGTTCTCTGTATCCAAAATATTTTCTATAATTTGATTAGGAAGATTACGATTACACAGCAAAACCAGATTTTACAACTTATCCTTAGCATAATACGTAGTAAATGGATAAACAGATTGCATAATACTAGCTAACTTTCCTAATCGTTTCTAGGCACGCAGAGAAATGAGAAATCATCAGAAACTACTATAGTTTAACATAATTTCATCGACAAAATTACTTTTACCTTTCATTCAGTGGCATATAATGCTGTTGTGTTCTACCACAACTTTAAAACATTTCTCCAACAAACTTTAGTTTAAAAAAAACTTACGACGCGACGTTTGCACACAAATATACGCTAAGTTGCATATTTCCAACTATTTCTTCTGCTTCATTTTTTAACGAAATTTTATTCGGGTTTTGATTCATGCCTAATTGTAATTCTATTTTTGAGTTTTACTGCATCGAGAATTTTCTGCCAAGTATAAAAACATCCTAAATCATCCACGCAGCAAGACTTGGTAGTTGTGACCTAATCACGTCGTCTGAATTTGACAGAGGCCAGCTACTTGCATTATTCGGTGGTATGGTAAAGTTGAAATTTATAGAAATTCTGAATGAATCAGCCTCAGTCATAGTCTCTTGGTTGCATGCACCACGTGCGTGCCAGCAATGAGTCTGATTTTATGTTTTAGTTTCAGTCAATGTAAAAGTGTGTGCAAGTGAATGCTTTTATGATGTTATAATGATGCATTCAAACTATGTAAGTTCCAAAATAGTACTACGGTCATGAACATGGAATGTATTCAAATGCGTACTTGTTCCATCTAAATCTCCCTTGGTAAACTCAATCAAAAACAAAAAAAAACATTATGTTTTTATATTCTTCCCAATAGTATACTTTTTAAAAATAAATCTACCCCCTTTCACTTCGGTAGAAATGTTATCTTTTGTTTTACGTAAATTGTACGAGTATTATCTTCAAGAAATTAATATCTACAACAAACATAAAAAACCTGTATTCTTTCATATTAATCTGTATGCTTGATGTTTGCACATGCTTTTGAAGTTTTTCTAAGCTTTCATTTATTGGACAATTAACTTCTTATTGTGATTCATAAAAAGTTAATTAAGACTTTGAGTCTGCATGGAAGCTCTCTTTCTCATAACAATAAGCTTTTTAATTTCAGTAGAGAAGGAAAATATTTTCACATTTCTCCCAAATCAACATCAGGCGCATACCAAATACCATCCACGGCAAGTGATAGCAGTGCTTTTGTAAATTTCCTGGCTCCCCTATCAGACATGTAAAAAATCGAAAACAGAAGACGGGAAGCAGAAAAAGAGAGTGCAAATGAGTTGTTTTGTACTTAACAACTGAACTAAAAAAATGGTTCGTCTACATTTTTTCCTCTGTATACCAAATAAGCACGCCACCAACACCATTAAGTCTTTGTAGAAAGTAATGCTAAAAGCGATACGATTAAGCCAACAACTCGTCGATGATCATGATCACACGAGCGGGACGCAGCGACCAAGAACCCAAAGCCCTCGCACTTGTCAAGAACGGATGTTTTCTTTAGCTTCGATGACACATCCAACAAGAGACAAAGTTCAGCAAAAAGACATCCAACACACAAATATTAAAGCCTATATTGTGCAACTTCTATAAATATACACTCAAATAAGCTTTTACATGTTCTGACGCATATCTACAAATATATAGTATTAGAATTACTCCTTTCTTCCACCATTCAAAAAAATTAAAGGCATCCAAAAGAGAGGAAACTTGTCGAGTCAAAGTATTTATTAGGGTTCTCTTTGAGTTGTGAATCAAATATATTAAAACACAAATCTAAAACATCTTCGCTACACATTTATATCTCTACATCTGACTTTGTGTCTATTTGTTTCATTTAATTATGCATGCATTAACAAATTAGGTAGTACAATATTCAACAACTATTAACTATTCGGATTTAAAGAATTTTTTTTTGCATCTATGTTTTTTAATTTACTTTTAAAACATATCCTTACACAAGTTAATTTGTAGCATGACGGTTTTACCCTTTTCACATTTAAATTGTTTCGTTTATCATCATACAACAGAACTAGATTACTAAAGACAACAGAATAATACTACGTTTTATTTTGGTAGACTTGTTTTGTCGAATGTGTAATAAAACCGCTGTGATAACAATCATAATGACGTATCTGAAATAATGCAATATATACTAGTGATCATGATCATAAATATGACGTATGAGTAGTATTTGTGTGCAAGCATGGAGTAGTGGAAGCAGAACATTAATAACAGGGGTGCATTTCAATGTGCGTTGGGTGGAGGTATGACGTATACTACGTAATATTATTAGTCAACTCGACAACGTCAATAACATCCCAATCCAAACATTCGGAAGACTCATTTTTTTCATCCCTTTGGCAGCTTATTTTGTTTTGTCGAATTTCGTTCCGATCCTGTTAACAGTACAAATTTCTTATATTTTCTGGCAAAAACTGGTTTGTTGGAATGTAATGTGTAGTAAAGCAACAACAATAGTGAATGAGCATTGGGAGAAATAAAAACAGATTAAAAATGTATTAGTATTTTATGTAAGTGTGTGCATTTGCGTAGGTTTTTGAATGGATAAATACATACATTCATGTACGTATGGCATACTAAAACTTTTGTGCATACCAAAAAAAGCAAACAAACGAAACGAGTGAATGGGTTGAAAATGTAATAATATTCAGCATCTCTTCTCGGAGTTGAGGAGAGAAAAACATCTCTTGGGAACACGCATGTGGATATGTTCAAATGAGTTTTAATTTATTCAGTAGCAGAATGAACGCTTTCCATTTGGTATAACATGTACATACATATATATTATGATACATACATTAATAGTAAATAATGATGTTGTAGAGTGAATATGGCTTATAATAATGGACAAAGTAAATGTGGTAGTGATAATGGTGCCTTATAGAAGGGCGAAAGTAAACTGATGGGTATAACATCAAAAATACGCATTACTTCTTTATATAGACAACACACACTACATATATCCAAACATTTATGATGTATCCTCCAGAGATTCCTTTTATAGTGTTTTACTACAACATAAGTAGAAAGCCGTATGGAATCATGTGGATGGAGGAAAAGGGAAGAGTTCAGCGGCAGTGTTTTTTACTATATGAAGTTGGATCCTTCATTCGATTCTATTTCCTAATATACTTCTATAATATTCTACTACGATTTATGTATACATACATAATAACTAATAAAATTAGTAGACCTTCGTCCTAAAAAAATGTTCCGGGGTGAACTGCAATGTAATGATCAACAACCCCAGTAATCACAATTTCGAAGATGAAAAACTACGCAATGTTGACGTCATGCAGTAAAAATAATAAAATGACTATTTTGTACCTTTAATGTGCTAAAACTATGCAAATAATTGGCTAAAATAATACTGGAAAACATCGATTGAGTAGGTGCATTTATACACATAGGATTTGAATATAATCTGAAAAACCACCGTCAGTGCTCTCTGTTGGATTTGGATTGCAGGTCAAGTGAGATGTTATTTTTTTTAAATTAGGATTTCCAGTTGTGTGGTACTATGTTCGACGAAAAAGCTGACTGCGTAATGCTTTAAAGAATTTACCTTTCACCTGGACTTGGACTACCTTTTACAAGTCGTTTAGACGCTTAAAGTACACAAAGACGGACCGACAAAAATTACAAGCTATTCCTCGGCCCCAGCTAGTAATTTAAAAAAAGGTCCCTCTGAAACTTAACGTATAAATGTTGGATATTTCTATTCCTATACTTCTATACTTCATGCACCATATAAAATGCAAAAGTTCCGAATCCTACACACTGATAGAAATAGTTTGGATGGAGGAAGGGAGGAGTGGGAGGCATCATATAGCCAAGCGAGGGAAAAAAATACTCGATTTGCTTACGCACGAAAGCTACGCACATTGTGTGTGTATTCATACAACGAGAGTATGTGTGAGCGTGCGCTTTCCAGAATTAAAAGGTCATTGCCATTGCTGTCTACCAGCCTGAAAACAACAGACAAGCTTACCAGCTAAACTCGTACACACAAACCAACACACCATCATCCCAAAAATTCACAAACACACAGCTTGTTCATAAGCCAGAGATCAGAAGGGAGAGAAATATGTATGTATGGCATAGAAAGAGCCATGCCAAACTAAAAACCCTCCACTTTACACACCTACCCCGCCCCTACTCTTACTCCTCACCACCACCATCACCTCCAACAACAACATGAAGAAGAAAAAAACATTTTGCATTGTATAGTTGGGAGAGTTCTCTCTCTCTCTCTCTGATTTTCTTTATGTGTAATTCTTTCGTCTAATCGGTTCAGTGTCATGTCTATCTGACTTATTTAACCTCCTGTATATCCAGTTGTTTTAGTAGAAACGGTAACATACAATAACATAGAGCAAGCTTTGCTTTTTCCTGCTCTCTTCATATGTACAACTTTACTTTCTTCCACGATATGGTCGAAAATGCGTGTAGCAGTCGTGGGATTTTTGTTGTTGCTGTGTTGCGTGGAGAGTGCGTATTATGCGTACGCCACTTTCCAAGAGCGTTGTCTACGTAAGCGATATACCACCATATTGTACAGCGAAAAAAAACATTGTATTAAAAGTATACTTTTTCCTCACATAAAAACCCTCCTTCTATCTCTCTCTTTCAAGTCTGGTGATATGATGTGAGCGCTACATGGCATCTCTTTAATACTGTATTGTATAACAACATATTTCACTCATTTTTGCTGCTGGGTTGGGTGTAATGGAGGGAACGATAAGGATGATGATGGTGGTGAGGAAACAAGTTTGTAGGAGAGGTGTAGTGAATTCTTGTGTTCTTCTATGAATGTCTGTCTAGTAGGATAAAAAAAATGCGTGTGTTGTGTCTGCAACTCAGTCGCTTTACTACGAATGAACCCAAAAGCCAACATTTTGCTAGAGCAGAGCACACACACACACGCCGCCGACGAGAACAAAAAACTGTATCCATAAATGCGTAAGCGAGAAGCGAAACTTGTACTGGAAGATGTACATACGTATAAGCACTCAACTTTAGCGTTTTTTTACTATGATGAGTTACTCTACTGATATATCATTATATTAGTTTTGAAAAGGGGAAAACAAGCTTTTTCTCGTTCTGAGTGTTATGTAATATTTCTCGATTTGGAGTTGGTCTGATCCAACCGAGCAACGCACGACGATATTTCAACGCAGGCAAAGAGTTCCGTCGTGTCGTCGTACAGCTCATTCATACATTCACAGAATATACTTTTTTCTATCATATTTATTTTGTCACGTTAAAAGACATGAAAGTACGATAGAACAAATATATATGTGGATATTATTGCTGGATATTATGATGCTTTCTGATAATATAAGGTTGTTGATGCAGTAAAGAATTCAATATTGTTAATCATTTACGATCATTATCTTCTGCATTCCATCAGTTAGATATACAAAGCAACACCAGTTAGCTCACACGTTGTTTTGGGAGTAGTCACGTGATAAAAAATATTATGCCTATAAAATTATTGTTTTATTCTGGAAAATCACATGCAGCGTTTTGGTGTGCTCTGTTTTCATGAAGATATGCATGTCAATTAAGTATCGACTCACATGTCGCCTTCCTTTTTCTCGCATGAACGAACCTGACAGCTAGCTCAAGCTTTTGCTTAATTTTGGAATATTAAGTATAGGAATGTTAAAAGTTTGTAGCAAACAGAGGAACCATATGGTTCCCAAAATATCTGAATTTATTCACTCTCAAGTTGGAATGACAGCAACGCAACGCTTGACAGTAAAGAGAATAACGTCAGTTTTCACATAATGTTATGAATGGAAGTACATGAGATTGCTTTTAAGAAAATACCTGATCAGTTGTAAATTTTGACTAAGTAACTCAAACTCAACCAAAATTCTGAGGAAGAAAGCAATGCAAATGCTTAGTACTTTATACGTTTATTACTGTGCATTTTTATTCGTTTTTTTTCTTCCTTTTTTGTAAATTTGACTATGCCATGACTCTCAAGTAATGCTATTGTCCGCAGCAGAAACATTTTTGTGGTTGGCAGTAAAATACGAGTGGTAAAAAGATGAAAAAGGTAGATAAATAAGTAAGGATTATACTAGCACATATCATTATTAGGCGACCTACCATTGTCATTTACTCTCAACCCCAACTTTATCCTACTCCTGCTGCTGGACAAAAAAAGCCACAAAGAAGAATAACAAGAAAGGAAAGGGGTAAAGTAGATATTATCGTAGAAACGTAAAAAAATTCAAATGGAAATCTCTCTTATAGTCAGACTCTCTTCGCCTTCTTCCTTGCCTTCTTTTTGAATGAAGTATTTAGGTTGTTTAAAAGCCTTTTGGGGAATAAAAATCTCACTCACTGGTTGGTTATTACGTAAAAAGGAGAAGAAATTGTATCACCATCACCACTACCACGTGCTGCTCTATTTTTGGAAAAAATGAGAACTTTTCGGCTAGAAGTTGTTGGTGAGTATTTAGGGAATAAAAAAAGAGAAGTATGTAATAAGGAATTTTACGTATGCATGAGAGAACACAAAAATATGTAGTCAGTCGTTGTATTTGAAGTCGACGTAGTCTGCAGTAGTGGTGGTTTTGCTATCTTTTCTACTACATCTACCTCTCACTATCACTGTATCGTATAAACACATAATCAATACAAATAGTGGTAGAAGTGCTAGGTGTTGTAGGCCAAGCTTCCAGAAAAAAAACGAGCTCCAGTCATGTTTATATGCATCCATTATCCCTTTCCATTAAAGTTTCGTTTTAATGTGAAGGAAATTGAGAGCGGCAACGACGTCTGTAGAAACCTTAAACAGGAGGAGAGGTAGAGAGGGACAAAGAGGGAGAAGACCCTCCCTTCCAGTCACTATTTAATGCCAAAAAATTTTGTTTCCATTCTTACTCATTCACACAAAAGCATAAATATACGGCAGTAAAAGGAGTATCTGTTTATAATATTGTATTATATATGTGGTAAAAGTTTCTCTAGAGATATATATTTTTGTATATAATGATAGTACAAAATGTTTTTTTTTCTTTGTCGTCAAAGTAGTTTCCTCATAGTTTCTTTCTTTTTATTTGACTTCCACGAGTGCTCCCTTCGGGATTTTCTAAGCTGAAAGCGCATTACTGTTAACCCACACAGTATAAAATAAATATTTTGGATTTATCGTATCGTATCACCACTACTTACATAAAACTCAATTCACCTCACCTCAGCAGTCAGGGATTTAAAAAAGGAAACCCTTTTGAAATATATAAATTATGAATGAGTGAAAGATTATGTGTAAATTTCACGGTATTTTAATTTACACTTTTTAAATTTCTAGCATAACCTTTACAGTTCCAAGTCTAGTGTAAATAATATCTTTAAAATTTACGTTTTTACTGTTATATATTTATGCCCGTGGAGCAGCTAAGCCGTACAATAAAATCGCTAAAGTTTCACTGTTTTAAAATTATAATTTACTATACAAGTTTTCCTTCCTATTCATTCCTGTTAAACATTAAAACAAGAAGGGTCCAAATTCATAAACTGTAACTTATTTGATTTTTGCCTGGTCGTACTATTCCATCGTATTTCTTCTGCATCATTTTTTTTCCTGTGAAATGAAATCAAACATAAAAAAGCCACGTACCCAGCACGTGGGGAATATAAACCTTGCAATATGGTAAACTACTTCCTACGTACTCACCTTTTCTACAATCTGGTTTGTCCATTTCAAGCACCTTAATAAACTAAAAAGAGAAATGCTTGTACATAAGTTAGTTTCCTTGCTTACCTTTGACCTCCGTACTTTGGTGCAAGGAGTACAAATTGTACACCCGAAATGAACACACAAGAACATTGTCGTTTTAATAAGCTTTGAAAAGAAAAAAGGGTTCAGCTCATTAGCATAAGCCGTTGTAGGTTCATTCAGAGAAAGCCAAGGAGTACATATAAGCAAGGGAGAAAGAGCTGGAAAGTATGGTTGTCAAAAGTAGCAACTTTTACACACTTTTTATGTTATGTCATTTTGTTATGTGCCAGCAACTCGTTTAAACTGAAAAAGTAAACAAATTATCACGATTCTTATGTTGCGTTGTTGCGTAGTGAAAAAAAAAATCAACCTTACGAGAACCTTGTTTAGTTGTCCTCACAAAACGACGCAGCATTGTACCCTACTTTTGTTCAATAGGAATTAGGGAAGTACTTACATACATACATATAAAACGACCCGTAATGGAAATCTAGGCATTTGGTATAGTATAATAAGAACACATAAAACACCAGTAAATAATAATAGCAAGCTAAAAGTAGAAAAAAATATAAAAGGAGAAATAAAAGGCACTGGTGTGATGTTGTAGTGCAGGTTACTACTTTCAACTTTTACTTTTGTTGTTTGCCTTTCTGTACCTCCATTTTCTTTCGTGCTTTCTTCTTATTTTTTTATCCGTCTCCTCAATCCAAAATCCAACAACAACAGCAGTACTTGCCATGTCAGTAGCCAGACAATAGTAACAGCGTACGAAACCCAAACAGCCTGTCTAGAATACTTTTATGTCTTGACATTACAAAATGAGTATAGATGCTTAAAGGGAGTATATACCAAATAGTGGAAGTGGAAGAGGCTTTATAAGAGAGTAGGCTTTACAACTTACTGTGTGATATTTACATCGAGACGTTGCGTATTCTTGCAGACATTGTCTACGTTACGTATGTACGTCGGTTTCTACAGAAATGTGAGTAGGTACGCGTCTCAAGAAGCGTATTATGTGTGTCGCTTAGTTTACCAAAGGAGGGAAGGCGATGGTAAATGCTGTTTGTGTATGTCATGCTGTTTTACTACGGAGGAGACTGCTTTTTTGGCGGGACTCGCACCTCACTATACGTTTGTGCAGTGTATTTCCACCATGATATTTATCTCTCGTTAGCGTGCCGTTGAATTTCGTGTTTTCAAACACTTAGGGAGTCCTCAAAGCGAAGTAAAATGTTTTCTTCTCTTTGTGTCTAGCAGTGTGAGGGACAGGAGAGTAAAAGAGTAGTATGCATTATCTTCATATCATCATCGTTTTAAACAGTGTAGCAATAGCAGTAGTCAAGTCTGTCTGGCAAAAACATAGAAGCAAAAACCAGCTATCGATCCCATTCGGATGAGAAGAATTGGGGAGCGATAAAAACCGAAATGGAGGACGTTCACCTCGTTTTTCCCTGCGAGAGCGTCAAAATAATATTCCTTTTTCCTTTACTCCCACAAATTCATGGCCATTTCTACTACTATACGGCACTAGTAGCACAGCATAACCACTTCTCTCTTTCATTTCTATTATTACTCTCTCCTAATGTACATGTTACTTTACAATGTGTATTTTTGAACTTACTAAGCTTGACTTGGAAACAACCACCACCGCTATACATACATACATTTCATAGATACATAACTACAAAACAAGTTTTTTCTGCTTTACTCTCCGAAAAGTATGCTGAAGTGAGTCTGACTGACTGAAAGTATTACTTCTACCCACGACTACAAGGCATGTTTCTTTTCCTCTTCCCAGACAGACGCGTACACTTTCCTCTACATACACACTCTCAGACACGTTATCAATGCCGTTATTACTTGTTCTCAGGAGCAGACTGCAGACAAAAAAAGCCTGGTAACGAAAAAGACACGATTCAACGCCACAACCACCACCACTACTGCTACCATCATCGTGATCATGAACTCTGCAGCCGCCGACAAAAAAGTATACTACAGATATATGTACTGATACACATTGTATTCACTATACACACATTAATTTTCTCTCCCGAATATTTTTTCCCTCAAAACAATGCATTTATTAAGTTTAGCTCTTATATATGAGTATTACAACAATAGTAGCAATGAAAATGTCTATTACCACGCCTGTCTAGCGAGGGAGAGTGAGGGGGGAGAAGGGAACGACGACACACGAGCTTTTCGCTTGAAAGAGCGCACACTTTCTATGATCTTTAAACGGAAAAGAAAAGATTACGAGGAAACCTCGGAGACACTCTCTGGAATAAGCAGGAGTTCTTTCAACGAAAGTAAATTCATAAAAGCACACACTAACATTATAAAACGATGTTTCTCACTGTTACTACCGCTACTTCAAAGATGCTGGGATTGCGTCTGAAATGATGAAGATTAGATGAATGTGATGCGGTAGTAGTGACAGTGTCTTATGAAAGGTGTATACGCAAGTTTTCTTTTCTCTTTAGATAGATGTATCTAAATCATGTATGAATCATTGTATGAATACATACGTGTGAAATAGCTCATTCGAATGACTGTTGTTTAGTGAAAATCTCTGATACAGAGAATGCGGCATTGTAAGCACACTCCATCAATATTTGATCTGGCATAGCGTAGCATTGTTTTTTTTGTTGGCAAGTATGAGTAAAATTTAGGTTTAAACTACAAAGTATCAAATCCATCATGAAAAATGAAAAAACCAAATAAATTTCTGTTTTGTTCGAAAAAATGGTATCAAACAGTGGCCTGAAAAGTTATTACGTTGTTTTTGTAGAAAATAAAGCTGTAGAATAAACAAACTCAATTCTTGTGTCAAAACTTTTATTTTCTGTGGCTACCATATTTTTTATGCTTTTTAATCAAAATTATCAAAAACATCTCAACAAACTACATTCTTCTTTCCAGTGTTACACAAAAGCCTATACGAAGATAACTTATATCTTGTTGCATACCATCCACAAGATTATTAAACATAATAATTTTATTTTCAATGTAGCCTAAAGGTGGTTAAACAGCTGGGAAATCTCAGTAATAAAACCCAGAACATTGCTCATTCCTCGTCCGTATATTCTATTTCCTATAACAGGAGGATTTCCGCGTAAGCTCGCTCAAGTTTAGGAATGATAAATCATTAGATTTCCTTGAGATCGAAACACGTGCATTAATCCGAAAGATGAAATTGATGTTTGACTTGATATCCTTCTCTATTCCCTTGTTCAAGCTTGTATACCAGTAGCTCTCACGCTCTCTTTTGTTCATTTTCCGCGAAAACAGTTTCCGGACGAGTTCAACACTTTTGTTGAATATGTACAGACAGACCCCATTCAAGATAATTCCAGGGATCTTCTCCTATGTTCGAGGTTTCTTATTCTTATACACTATTCATGGTAAGACTAACAACAGTCCAGACGAGCAAAAAATGTTTCGTGGAACCTAGAAACGAAAGTTAAGTCTGGTAAAAGATGTTATGGTAATGGTTGGTAAGATAACATGATACACAAATATTTGTATGCATACATGCATATAGCAGTACTTTCTAAAGGCAAAATTGACATATTAGTAGACATAAATTTATTGTCTGCAAAGTCATACAGAATCTTCAGTTATAATAGAGAAATATTATAATATATGTAACGTTCAGACCCAGCCACAATTCGAAAACTGTATTGACAGGTAACAATGGAGCCATTTCCATGAAATATTTGGGCTAGATAAGATGGCATAATACTATAAGAATAACAAATAGTATTGATCTGTTGTTGCAACTAGGCAGACAACCATTTTTCAAATGTGTTTTTCCTTTCCGTCTAAAGGCCTTTAAGGTTTTATTGATTGAAAAAGTGTTTTCGTAAAAACACCAAGATTGTCACGGTTGATAGCACTTTCACAAGTAGTTAGTTTGGTTTGTTTGTCTGTTACTCTTCTGAATTTTATAAATCAGCAGATGAGTTGTGTCAACTAAAAAAAAGTTTCATCGAGAGTGATACTCAAAGTATCTGAAATAAACGAAAACAAAAATAGTATATTCTCTCAAGTATAAACCATTTTGAGCAATTCATTTCCAAACGCTTTCAGCAACTTTATTTTTTTCCTTTCACACTCACGTTGTTTACAAACAAGCGAGTAAAGAAATGACAATAATAAAAGGACGAGACGCCGGAGATGATAATGATACTCATCAACCACTCAGACTTCCTCTTGACTGAGCGTCCTTCATAAAATCCCGTACTCCACTTTTCCTGGTCTGCCGAGATTCGAGAGGAAGATATGTATAGCATGTATAGATAATATATTCTTTTTCAGAACCTATTTGAGTGCTTTCTTTTCATAATGAACCGTTAGTAAGCAGATATACTTATATATGCATATAAAATATATACTATATTAGCAAAAACTACAAAATTGTCAGAATAAACTTTCGCATAATATTATCAAACGGAATATTTAATAGTGATATTTTATTATTAAACCATGAAAAATTCATAATGAAAAGTTTTGTGAAGAAATGAGAATTATGAATTAAATTCCACTCTTTCCACTGAAAATTTCAAACGCCCCTGACGCATCTAACTTTTTACAGCAAACGAGTTTGCGTTCCTGCAACTGCAAACAGTTCTAGGAATGCCAACAAGCGTAGCGCGTGGTATAGTGATAAGGTAGGAAAACACACAAGAGAGAACGGCATGCGAGAAAGCATGGATAATTTTCCCTCCTTTTCCTTGTATTGATACTTTTTCCACGAAATTCACCGCATTCCCAGAAAAAGTTTTCTCTTTTAGAAAATTGGTCTACCTTTCTTGAAAACATACCATGCGTTCAAGCGTTGTTGCTATTTTCCCTTTACTTTTCGTATCCCTACACATTCTTCGCAGAACTTATTCAAAATTAATGCGTAATAGGAATCAATCCGATTACGTATAAGACACGATCTATCCTACTAGATAAATCCAAGCCTAAGAATATTATACAATAACAAACACTCAGGAAATTGTGTTATGGTATGGGATAAAAACACACTAATCATTTCATTAGCCTAGAAAATTCAATTCTAAGTAAGTGATACCCCATCAATGTCAAAATGTATTCTTTGTTGCCTTTTCAAACTCATTCAAGAAACGCGAATAAATGTAAATAAGCTCCTGGAAAAACACGCATACTTGGAAATTCTGTACAACACTTCATTCTGAATTATACTGAGAAGCTCAAAACTAAAATTCCTGAAAAGGTCAATATAACTAATATTATGGTATAATTCTGAGAGAATGTTCTTGATTGATTATAATAATATGTTTTAAAGAGCATTACATGTTAAATTATATAGTGAAGTACATGTGTGACGTCCTACCGCACTGGTATACAATTTCAGTGATACGAACTTGAAAATCATGCTACTCATTTTCCTTAACAATTTTCTCTTTACTTGGAACCAATCTGCGACATTTATTGCGCACAAAATTTATGTATGAATGTATTTCATTCCTTTTCTAGACGGGTTTTCGTCATCGTGCCGTTTGATGACTTTCACAAGAAAGCTAAAACCAACATTCAACATTGCTTGACTTACTTGACTGACGTCATAGTGATGAGTTTTTTTTACTTGTGACGATATAATGCGCCATATGAAAATAGAAATGCTGAACAAATAGGAAAGAGAAGCAGGGCAACTAGGAAAGAGAGGGAGTAGCAGCCGCAGTGAATATGTAAGTAAGGCAGGCAGTCACTTCCTGCTTTCACAAAGAAAGACTAGTGAACTAACATAATGTCTTCCTATTTAACATCGCCCCAGTCAGCCACACACATGCACAATATAACATAGAAACTCTCGTTTCTCTCTCTCTTCTTTCTGCATTCATTTTGTGCCTCGGTGTACGTACACCGACGAAAGCTGGTTTACTACAACGACCTACGCGCGTTCACAAGAAGCCGAAAGACATTTTCTCTGAAAAGCTGTTTTAAAAGTTACTATTCTCTTGCAGCTGTTGTGACGTGAAAAGCTTGTGTGTTTTCATTCTTTGTGTTGTACAACTTGCATTGTATATTTTTACACTTATGTATATGTATTTATGAATTTAATGTATGTATACCCATGAGAAGAGAGAGAGAGAAAGAGCGCGCGCGAGAGAGAGAAACTAGGAAGGAGCAGTTTACAATCCTCTCCAAGTATTGACTTTCTTTTTGTTCGTTGTCCGATTTTTTGGGATAAGCTCCATTTTGGCATTCTACTATAACATTCTCTCGATCTCTCTGTCTTACTCTCATTCGCTTTTACTTCTGGTGCTTTTCTCTCTGTCTCTGAAACGCCACTAGAGCAACTTGAAAGTGAATGAGTGAAACAATATCGATATTACCTTATTGCCTGGCTCGTTTCATACTACTTCTCCTATTTGTTTTCCTTTGAAGCCTTTCATGCAGTAGTCGAGTACCTTTGACATTTCTCTAATATTTGCTTTCACTTTACTTTTATTTTACTCTCTCGCTCTCTTTTCATCCTCATTTGTTGGTTTTCCATAGCGCTCACTCACTCTTTCTCTCTTACACACATACACACACAAAGTGAGCCCTTTTAAAAGCACATTATTCCTTTTAAGTGCTTTCAAGTAGTTTCTCACTCCTTGTACCCCTCTCTCTCCCTCTCTGTCTCTCTCTCTCATTCCAATCTTCAACAGTTGCTCAAAAACTTACACTTTATGTGTTAAATTATTTCGTGCCCTTTCAGGGAAATGAAATTGTCCCAAAAAATGCATCATACCTGTTTCTATAAATCTACATTCTCACTCTAGAGCCAGTTCTCGTAGTTTTTTCTAAGACTGAAAATCCTATTACTTTGATTATCTTGCATAAATTGTGGGTTTAAATTTGTTAAATATAAATAAAATGAATAAAAACTCAATGATAAGTTCTCAATCTCGATAAAGATTTTATGGCATAACAATTTCATTAATTGCCCCTAATGCTGAAAGTATACAGTTTAAAAATTGGAATCACAAAATATGAATATACCTCATGGATGAGTTTTAGGAACTTTCTTTGTGAAGGCTTTCCGGACCTGTTTCAGCTAGGCTAGCTTGAAGCTCATAAATAAACATCACCTAATAATGACCCTGGAGTTGAGTAGTTTCACGTAAAAACGGCATGCATCTTTGGTTCGGATAGCAGTGATCAGCATGAGGTATTTTTAACCTTGTTTCATTTCTTATCTTCATTCAGTTAATATTTTTACCTTGAGAAATTCCACGTGGCTGATCCATTTATTCATAATGACCAAATGTTCTACATAAAAGTAGGAAACAAACTGTTACAAAGGAATAAATGGATACATGTCATTTAAAAATAACTTTTAGATTTTTTGTGTTTATATTTTTTAACTTGACGTAGAATTCAAAGAAAAATGCTTATAGCCCATACAATACCCACGGTGATCATACATAGTCATTATGAGCCCTTGTAAACTGATAAAATATTCGAAGCTAGATTGCTAAATAATATGGAAAGCTTATTTAACTTTAGTATTAGACGACAAATTCGGAATTTCATAGTTACGCAGAATTTCAAATAAAACTAAGCATTAGAATTAGAATATGCTTATGTCTAGCCGAGTACGGAGTATCAGCTTGTTAGAAACTTTCCTTTAGTTCAACTGGGAAAGCGGGGCAATGGTAGAAATCCAAGTGAATTAGATTGTAGCTTAATATCCTAGGTACCTATTCCATAAATATAATTTAAAATTTTTTTACGACTTTGAAATTATTGATGTAACAGGGGGATAGACGGAATACAGTGTTAAGTTTTAATCTCAAAGAAATATAGCTCACCTCGAATGCCTAATAATAATTTGGTTGTCCATCTCCAGCTAAGCAATTTACTTAATGGTCATTCTTTTATAAAGGGAAAGTATTTCGCTCTCTTGAAGGACGGCGTAAAGGAAGAATGAAAGTAGAGCACACTAGGTCTAGGCCTACACAAAGCAAACAATTCCGCATAGAAACAAAACAAAGTAGAACGTGAGTACATAAAATATGTATTCCTTCTCTAACAGTGTCACGTGTATTGAGGTCACCAAATTACATAATATTGACGAAAAAATTCTCAGCCTTGGAAAATTAATAACAAAAACATGATGTAGGATGAATGTAGGCGGTTCATTAATTTAAAATTTTCTAGTTATTTTTTGAGTAGCGCAGACTTCTTACTAATTTACTTTTTGCCTGTGCTTGCTCACCATGCATGCTACTATAATGAACACTTGTTTTGAAATTCATATTTTTGAGCTCACACTTCAATTAAATTCCGTTCTCTGAAACAGCAGACGAAAGTAATTTCTGGAAGCATTTTTTTGTCCCTATTATCTATTCTTTTTGAGAATTCGTGATAAGCTATTCATAAAATCATGCAAAATTTTACATTACTCCCACCACCCTCTTTTCTCTTCTAAAAAAACATTAAGTTCCTCTACTTTACTTGTCCGTGTTCTCAAAATTCCTTTTCATCTCCGTAAATGATATAAGTACACACAACATTGCGGAAGAAAACGTTATACATTATTTTGTAAAGTATATACACCCTCCTACACCTCCTCCTCCTCCCACAGACAAAACTTTCTTTGAACACATTCCTCTGCCTAAAAGCATCAGCATTGCAAAGCTTGCTTATACGCCAGAGACCTAGAGTTTTGGCTGTCCTTTCTCTTTTAACGTTTGCATGTAAGTACTGCATACAATGTACTAGTATCCCCGTTCACCATGTAAACATGGAAGAGAGAAGCCTGCTTGGCTGAATTGTTCATCACCAGTCTCTGAACTTCCCAGAGTTATTTTCTTTCTCCATCATGATAAGTGTTCCTTCTTTTCTTTGAGATCGCATCGCAGTTTCCATTCGTGGGATCCTATACTTCCACACTATAACTGCATATTACATACCTACCATCACCAACATAGCAGTGCTCCCTTGTTCAGAATTACAACTGCTTACCCACTTACACTATCATCACCCCACGTCTTCCTCTCGTTCATCCTTCCGCTCGTCGTCATGCTTTTACTGTGTGTAATGTACGATATATTCGGCACTCTTTGATTTCTCTTCAATTTTCCATCCACAAGTCTTCCTATTTCAAGTGCTCACATTGTAGTATTAGCTTCGACAAAGCTGTTGGAGGCGGTATTTTATATGAGCCCTTGCTGCTGCTATCCTGTACACTGCAATGGTATAAAGTGGATACATGAAACCATAATCTGAGAATGATACGAGACTCCCAATAGAACAATTTTCTCATTTCTTCAGAATCTTCCCTCCGTGTCCACACCTCTCCTTTCCATTGCACGTGGTGTGAGAATGGGGATGTCAGTCAGTATACCTTCTATTACAACTACCGACTGCTATTATTACTATCATTTTCGATGTGTTATTCTTGTAGTATGGGATCACTGATGATCCTTGTTTAAGTTCATGCACGAATGTAGAGACAAATGGGTTCATGGGTACACAAAAATAATATTACAAACATGCCCTTCATAAATACCATATTTTAAAAATAAAATTTAATTGCGATTATTGAAACTATATTGAATACAATTTAGCGTAAATGAAATTTTTGACTTTTATATGTTCTCTAGTTAATATTTTCAAGAAAAAGTTTAAGTGTATGTTTTACTATATAGTAGGAAAAGCAAAATAACAGTATACGAAAAATAATCGTTACTCATGCATGCATTTTTTTTTTCTCCATGCTGCTAATTTTCCATATTTGATTTTACAAAGTATTGAATATTAAATGTTACTGTACAGTATTGATATGATAGCATGTTAAAAAGTAGAGTAAGTAAAATAAATTCATGGTAACTTTTTTGTTGTGACACAGCCCCATCCATAGCGTAATTTCCTCTTTTGGTAATTCGTGACAAGGTTGTGTGCCAGTTTAGATGCTTGACATACGAAGTGCAGACTAGAAAACAAGCAAGAAATGCAATGCTGCGCCATCCTAGAGAAAGTGCACGAACCTACTTTCATTGACTACCTAAATTTTGGAGCTTGAAGCCTTCGTTTGTGCTCAAGTTAAGCTAAAGGTGTAACCTTGAAGTTAGTTTTTGTGGTATAGAAGAAACGTTGGATGTTTGTATAGTAAAAATGTCAAAAGTGAACTGTATTGAGCTTCCTGCATGTTAAATAAGATCAAAGAAAAAAAACAGTGAAAATGTACATTTTAATGGCGAATGTAAAAAACATTTGGCTTTTGTTGAATAGCTATGTATCATCAAAATAAAAATTTAAACATGAAAGTTGCAAAATATTAAACATGAACACAATTTTTCTACAACAGGACCTGCAATTATGATATTGTTTTGGCATTAAGCGACACTATCATTATACTTTAATCTTTTCAGTCATCCGAAGGTTTTTAAACAAAGCTACAAAATTTACTGTAAAGTCTGTCGAAATTCAGAAGTCGTATTTTTTGTGAAAGAAAATTAAATTTTAATTAGCGAACAGCTTAGAAGGAAAAACCAACAGTTTCATAAAATCATACAACATCAACTTGGGCAATTATATTTTAAAGGCTTTTTAAAAAGCGCAACAAGAAAAACGTTGGAAATGGTTTTCTAATTACTGAATACTCATAAATGCATTTTAAAATGTGGGCACGAGCAGACAACAATAATTTGCAAAGGAGCCTCTCTCGCTCATAAATCATGATGGTTCGGAAGGACAAGACTGCAAGAATGGTGTAAAATATAACAAGGTGTAAGTGCACATAAAATATTTTATGGGATTTGGTATGAATTTAAAGAAATATTAGTCGTCGTAATAATAGTTGTTTACACGGGAAAGCATTGAGTATTCCGTTCTCACAGTCATAGTCATGAGACGAAGGTGGAGGGCAACGGCAGTAGTAATAACCCTCGTCACTGACAAGCCATGCTGTAGTTTTAGCTACGTATTATTAAAATCATAAACTGCGTAGTAAACACAAGTTCATTGTTCACCTGAAACGTTCCTAGAGCAAAAAAAACCAAAACAAAAGTAGTACAGCCAAAAAAAGAATTGCAAAATTGAGTACGTTGTTAATTTGATGCCGTGCATACCTGTTTTCTGTATACTTATTTCTTGCTAGTATACGTAAACGTCATGCATGTCGTCGTAATCAACTCTTTAGTTCATGAACTGCAATGTATACCCACTCTATTCGTTTGAACGTATTGCCGTTTTTGCTACGTAATATAGTCAAACCAAACGATTAGAGGTGTGTGACGGCGGTGTAAATTTTTTTGTGATGTACAATAAGCGTCTGATTATGCGTCATCAAGGTGAGTGCTACTACTGGGCTGACTACGTTATTCTAGTACGTTTTGAGATGACGAAGAGTTGATTACCTGCATCAACGTTTTACAAAGATTGCAAAACCTCCATAAGTATTGTTATTGTTATGATCGTATGAAAGGAATGGAGTGAATGTCATGAAATGATGAACATTTTACTGGTTTTATCTATGACGATACGCTGAAGCGTGGTATGATGTACGCTGAAGTATGATTTGACTTTCAAAATGTATACGAGGACGTGAACGATGAGAAAGAGCGTTTACGTTATGAGTCATGTAGTCACATGCAATTTACTGCGAGATTAACGTTTCTAAAATGCGCATTACTTGGAATGCAAGCACATTCAGAGTTGTTTGCTGTTATATCATATCACTTTACATAACTGTTGGTAATTGTATGGGCGACCAAATAGACAACCAATGGGTGTTGTTTACCACCAAAAGTTATGTATAAAAATATTCAACATTTAAGTGATTAATGTATAGTCTAGCACAGTAAATAATGTAATAATGCAAAAAACGCAGCTATGATTTTGAACTAGTATTATTGTCAACATGAAGAGTTTCATAATCATATTTCATGCCTAATAAATAATTTGTGTTCAGCATACATTATAAGATTAATTTGTAAGCATTTTTTCTTCGTTATGGCTTTAATGAAGATATTTTCTTTTTTTACGCAATATTTGTGTAACGTCTAAGTTTCAAAAATATCCGGGGCAAGTTAAAACTTCGTCCCAGTTGACAGGGTTTTTGTAGACTTCTTGCTCTAACCAAACTTCGTAATATTCCTTAAATGTATTTGTTAAATGAACAGGTCGCCCTAGCACGCTAGTAATGCAGTGGTCAACGGGTTCGAATTCGGGTAAGATCTATAAAAGGAATACATAATCGGTGTAAGAGAGATGAATCTGACTTTACATTAATTTTAAGTTAAAAATACACCATACTAATATAGATACATATACATACCTTGGATGGTTCACCATAGCGACGATTATTAAAACGATCAACAGCATTTCGTAATGCGCATTCTTCGGCCTGGAAATCCCATGGTCGGGCATCCAAATCTAAACATCCAAAATTAAAGTTAAAAATTAATAAAATAAAGACGCCTTTAAATTTCAACCCGAACGTTCTACAGATAAATTTATACCGTTCCCATAAGCCCAATCGTCAGTAAGACGATGCCTGACTTTTTGGTAAATTGCTGACATAGTTTTCATGTTGGCTTTCCTCCACTGCCTTCCTAAATATTTTGTTTGCATTTTTAATAGTTTTAAAATATATAGCTGCAACAGTGGGTG
The DNA here is from genome assembly GCA_034699025.1 of Entomobrya cf. arborea Gr-Col-00668. Lineage (NCBI taxonomy): Eukaryota > Metazoa > Arthropoda > Collembola > Entomobryomorpha > Entomobryidae > Entomobrya > Entomobrya cf. arborea Gr-Col-00668. Next base: position 6,287 of record JAQIWN010000402.1, on the reverse strand, counting down.
CTTTACTCGTAGAGATCTTTTCAAAATCGGAGCAGATTTGAACACGACAAGCATCTGAAATTAATGAATACCGTTACATTCAAATTAATTTAAAGGTCCTTTTCAAATTCTGACAGGAAAAGGATATACAATACTTACCATTATGCGAGAATGTTTCCATTTTGTTAATTTATTGAGAATTCTTAGCAAGTTAATACACGCGAATAGATTTCGCCAACAGTAGACTTGAGGTTCTCCTAATTCTAGACTTTCAGGCGTAAGCTCTGGGGGTTCTCCGAGAACACAAGATGGGAAATCAGCAAGCGCAATGCTGTCAGTACAGTATAAATAGTTAAGGTTACTGTCATGATGATCACATCACTGACAAAAAAATGTATAAACACACTAATTACTTGTGACAATTTACACTTACGTATTCTTGGCAGTAATATAAGCAGTGATATTTTGGTTGAAGAATTTCAACACAAGAGGAATACAATTGGCGAAAACCAAGTGTTGAGAAATGAATTCAAATTGATATACGTGGTTTATTTTGGTATGCTTCAAAAGAAGCAAAATAATGGCGGAAATTGACTTCACGATAATTTCCTTGTGACGAGCTACGTCGATACCCAGCTTCATTGACTGCACAACTGTCATCCTAAAATGCATCAAGGTATAATTAACATGATTAATGATTAATTAATGATGATATGAGCAATCGAAAAATATTATAGAAAAAATTCTTACGGCATTTCTTCAGGTAGCACATCAGCCATAATGTTTATTGACTCAGATTTACTCTTTGATGTTGGAGCAGCAGCAAGTAATATCTTCAAAAGGGCGATTATATATTGGGGCAAATTAGGTAACATCGCGGCATACAAAGCTTCGACACCATGCGCTGGCAAATCGGTGTCACTTTCCTTCATTGACAAAGGGCATCTCCACAATTCTTCCTCGCGTGTCATTTGCCATTCACTCAGAGAGACGTAAATGTGCTACAGGTATAAATTACAGATTTGTAGCTGTAAATCTAACTTGTAATCATAGACTAAAGAAGCGACACTAACCTGCTTTAAAACCTTAACACCCTCATGTATTGGAGCTGGAAGACCCGCCAACGTGTTTCGATCCCCATGCACAGGAAAGCCAACAAACTTGATTCTTGAATTATCCAGAAACGCGTCAAGATCCTTTTGTCGTACTTTGGGAGTCCATGGAAGCCCTAATAAACCGAAAAGGCATGAATACATTTTTGTATACTCGTATTTATTTTGCGTGTCCTAAAAATATACATACACAATGTGTTTAATATTATTTTGACGTAATACTTATACCTTTATTCTTAGTCGGCAGTGGTGTCATAGGTCGAGGTGACGGAGGCTGTGGAAGTTCTCCAGATTCCTCCATTGCTCGTCTTTCTTCAATTTCCTTCATTTCTTCCTCCATCTGGTCCCCCATTTCTAACTCTAGTGTTGCTGATTCATCCAAACTAGTTTGCTTCATAAGACTCTGTAAATATGAAACAAGCAGTAATAAGTAATTATATAAAACCACCTATATAATGACTTCACAGAAAACAAAAGGGCCAAAGTAGTCGGGGATACAAATGTTTGCTGTTAAATACCCGTCTTAATGGTCGCATGTTCCTTCGTTCATTCTGAGCATCCAGTAAATCTGTTGCACTTGCTGGAGGTGATGCTGCCCGCATATTTTTAGAAACTTCCAAGGTATCCTCCTTCAAAGGTGGAAGTCCAGCTAATTCTCGATACTTAGCTATAAGTTAAATATGCGATTATTCAGCATCTTACCTCAATAGAAAAAAGAAAGTTCTCTAACTTAAATTATACCTTTCAGTTCGCGCAACTCAGGAGTTCCTCCAAGTGAAAACAGGATCACCTTCCAGAGCAACAATAATACTTTCTTTATCGGGAAATGCGGAGCAGACCCACCACAGAATTTGATGACCATGTTCAAAAGCTTAACCGCTAGGAGCTCGTCTCTGATGGGTTGACCTAGACCAAAGACATGCGTTATTTGAACAAGCCACACAGATGTAAGTTTACGACTGATCATTTTATTACTGCAATTAATACCTAATTCAACTTTGAACGCCTTTCTTTGTTCCTCGAATTCTTCAGTGTCGTCATCTGATTTTGTTCGAATAGTTTCAACGATAGTATACAAAATACTGAATATGACACGCAATTCTGATGAATCTGCTAAGCTAACTGCGGGTTTTCGTACTGCCATTGGTCCAGATCTGCAGGTAGAAAAAACACTAATTAAACAACAAAACTCAACAGCAATTGACAAATTCCTCATTTAACTTTAACTGTCATGTTTTGTTATACAGTTTATCCAAAAACTTACTCAATTTCTAATGATAATAAATCTACAACAGCTTGAAATATTCCGTTCTTCAACAACAAAGTTATATTATATCGAGTCCATTGCTGTTGCTCTTGTTCAGACTGTACTTCACTCCAACAACCCTAGAATTTTTAAACAATCAGATTATTTTACAACATTGCACATGATAACAAAATAGTTCTAAGTTAAGGGTATAAACTGAGACTAATGCTCAAAGCCTTCTTCGTAAACAGAGAGTGACTCCAAATCTACCAATCGCCCACGCAATATTTACAAATATTTAATGTATTTTCTTACCTGTGCAATATAAAGAATTGCCCTGGCAGCCTCAGCTCTCAGTGTTTTGCTGGATAATTCGAAATGATTCAGCAAGCGTAAAATTACAGATTTTCTGACTTCAGGGGTAAGCCGTTGCCACTGCAAAGGGATTCCCCACTTCTCCATGACTGCATCATAAGCTGCCAAATTCTTTCTGAATTCGGGTACCTCCGTGTAACTGTACAACTCTGACATTTCATTTGTGTAGTTATCAGCGTCATCGTAAACAAAATCCAGTTCCGAGCTTTCATCGCAGCCCCCGTCAGATTCCTGTCGTTGTCGACGAATTAAATCACGAATTTTTGAAATCCCATTACGATCGGGACTATTTATTCCATCCGTGTCCATCTCGAACGCGTGAAGAACCCGTAACACTTTGATAAATTAATGCAAATAAATTAACTAACTACGATTCACAGTCAAAAATTTAATAATAAAAAATACCAAGTCAAATAAACACTCCTCCAGTGCACTGCTCCTTTCGGTCCCTCTGATGAACAGAATGCCCAGATATTCTCAATCTCTATATCACTATCCCTGCAATAATTCTAAATAAAACACATTTAAACAAATATATCAAGAAAGCGGTGCCAACAAAATCTTCATTTATAGCACCACATAATGTCAAAAACTTAAGTTAACTAACCTATTGTAATTTCTCCAAACAGTTGAATCTTAAAGCGGAAAATAACGGAGAAAATTAAGGATAAATTGTTCGGAAAGATTTAAAACGGAAAATTAAAGTTTATATTATTTGGAGTAAAATAACATATTTACACACTAATAGAGTTAACGTCGTAGTAACACCACATGTTTGCTGAACTTACCTTTTTAGTGCCAGATTTAAATCTAAGGTCTATTTCTCGGATATTTCTTTAGACATCTAACAACTGCTTTAATTGTTAAAGAAATTAAATAGAAAAAAAATGTTTCTAAATATTATAGATTAACAGACACGTAGTGCTTCAACAATAAAATCCAAAATGTGTTTCTAAAACCAAAGACACAAAAACACAACCAGACAAATATCAAAAAGAAGGGGAAGACTCAATGTATTGCTCTGCTGCTGTATGGATTGCCTTATTTTCCGGCTGATTCAGCTATTTTGCTGGCAGTACTATCTATTGTTGAACGGTCCCACTAGTTTCCCATTTTATTACTTTCATTTGTTCATGTAAAGATGGCGCTAAAGACTCTTTGTTTGTGCGAGTGCTTGCTATGAACATCAGGTGCAGATGGGAGTACAAAAATGGTGTACTTTACTATACAGGTAACAATGACAAAAATAAAAATTACAAAAATGTTACATTAATTATCATATCATTATGAAGTCTTCGTAGCCAAAAACAAAAAAAACAAAACAAAGCAAAGTATGGGAATGCCCCAATTAACATTTAAAGTTGAATTAGCTAATTGATTTGTTTGATATGAGCAAAATAATACATTAATATGTGTACTGTGTACTAGTCTGCTTAGATACCTTTCTCAAAATCAAATATTCCACCAGCATGCAGCTTGCTAATAATGTCAGTTTACTGGAGCACATCAGAATATCATTACTGATTCAACAAGAAGCTTCCTGGAATTCTTTTACTGGTTGAATTATTTCGAATTCATATTTTAGCTAGAAAATTTATGTGCGGGGGCTTTCTTTCCTCCCTTGTATTTTCAATGATGTATTGTGGAATTTAATGAAAATGAAAACAACCGACACGTGCCTTTTGAAGTCTGTAGCAGATTAACGGCTATTATATTATATTTGAACGACACATATGTTTCATCATCATAATCATAAAATAATCATAATCATCATGCATAATATCTTCTTGTATCGTTACTCATAGACTCAATAGCTGGTTATCAACGTGCATATTTTGGAACTAAGGTGACTGACTACAAAGAAGCCACCGTTTATCAGCTATAATTCACAAAATGAGTTTTTTTGCTTATATTACAGTACAATATATTGGATAAGGATCGGGCTTCGAAATTAATACCTGGAAGTAAATAACGTTGGTATTATGAAAGTGGTCATGGAAATTACTTATGTTTCATTGATAAACAGCTTTCATGTTTATTTCTATACCTACCATTTCTATTTCAAGATATCTACCAAGGATTATGAAAGTAAAATTGCATGACGTAATACAGGTTCTAGGTAAAACAATCAAGGAGATAAAAAGCCATATTGTATTATTGAAAGGGTATCATCATTACTTTGATTTTGAAAATCAGGGACATACATAGACTAATTTGGTAACGACAACAATGGAATAGAAGATTAAATGTGCTTTCATGTTAAAATAATGATTTTGGATTTGCTTTACTGGAAATTCATATTATCCAGTTCAGCTGCGATGGTTGTCAGTGCATTGTCCACTTTTGCACGTCACCCCAAATGTAAGAGAAAATTTGTTCTATTTGTGAAACAGTGTACTTTGTCTCCTGCGTGTAAATTTAGTAGGCTTGCGCAACTTTCTTTAATCTTTAGATTCACATTGACTTAGGTTAAACATAATAAGTTTTGTACAGTTATGATTGGTATTTCGTCAAATCGTATCAAGATTCTTTGTGAGACGACATTTGGTGATGACAAAGGTAGTTTCAAGGAAACCATGTAAATACACGATAATAGGTGTGTACTGTGTACCTTTCATGTGAACACTTGCATAAACATCATAAGTAGTACTAGTTGAAGAAGCCCGTTGAAGTTGAAGGCAGTTAATTATTAGGAATAGGAATACATTGTTGCATTTGTTTTGTTGCAACAGAAATTTAAATTGGTAAGTTCTTCTGATTCTGATAGTTATAATGCAAAATCAGATTAAAGATGATCAGATTAAATTTTCAATTTATAATTTGCTTGCGTTTATAAATATTTGATTTATAAATTACTATCCTCAGAAATTACAACTAAATTGGAGTTAATGAAGTAATTAAAGCAAATTGAAACGTTGTGCTATCTTTTCATCCTAAGATGCATATAACCTCTCTTGAGGAGAAATTCCGTTTTGTAAAACACATTACAATTATAGTCAGTTGGTTGCAAATCAGCTATTATACTTATGTTTGTTAATGCTTATATTTGTATGATGTTTTTGCTGTCACCGACATGCAGTGTTTTCTGTTGACGTTAAATAAACTATCACTATCTATAAACTATATATTTACGATAAGCAATGGTAATTTCGTAGTGGTACACTAGTTGTGTTTTTTAAACATTTTTTTAGAACAATACATTTGTTTGATGTGCATGATTTGCAGAAGTTGTGCCCGACTTGGCCAAGTTGTAAGGAGTCTTGAATCTTGAACGTATTTTTTTCTGTCACTAAGAATATTTCGTTATGTTTGCATGCAATCTCCCCATTTCCTCTCATTTATTCCGGTACTTCTTGCAGAATATACAAAAATGTTCATTTTGTTTGTAGGATCTATGCACGAAGTTCATATGCACCTTTCACACGTGTAAATATGATCACGACATACATCAGTCGTTCAAATCTTTACATTTCACACTGTTTTGGTCTAGTGTATTGTGGTGGACATTTGGAAAGGGTCGGGTTGTAGTGACCCACAGTATATCATTCGAATTGTATGGTCAAGCTGAATTCATT